>MU224493.1:859644-875407 GCA_018584345.1 Thuja plicata
AAAAATTTATTCCACCAGAATGTGGAGTGCGAATTATCAAGTATGCCCATGCTGTTTTTATAAAAAAAAGAAAATTGTATATGCCCGCTGTTTTAGTATATACAGAGATTTTTACTTTGGTTTTACACCAGTCATATGATAACATAATTTAAATTTTCTTTTTAAATCATAATTAAAACAGTAAATTTATTTATACTACCTTTATTATATTAAATGGATTAATAGAAAGTTTTCTTTTTAAAAAAAAAAAATGATGATAAGCGTTTTACCGCCCACGGCGGAACCGAAATTCTATTAAAATTTTAACAATGGTTTTGGGGGGGGCGAAACCCCCCCATACTGTCGGTGCCCCTTGTTTTCGCGTGGGGGCCGCGCGGTCGCGGGCCACCCACTGTGTGGGAGGCGCCGCCGACCGGCGTCGGTCGCCCCGGGCTTCCCCTTAACCCCGCCGCCGGCATTTGAAACCCCACCCCCTTGTTCTCCTCCGCCCGGCCGCCATCTCCTACCGCGCCGCTGGGTTTTCGCCGCCCCAACCCTATGCGGAATTAAAAGATTTATTTAGCATTTGTTTTTTTTTATATATATTAAAGTTTTGGTTTGAATCATAGGTATATAATAATAATATATATTAAATATGTTTTCTTTTTGTTATATATATATATATATATATAGATGGATTTGGTTTACTAAATTAGATTGTATAAATTAGATTTTGTTCTGATCATAGATTAGATTTGGTTAAATGATATTTTAATTATGTTTATTTTTATATATGTAATTATTAATTAGATTAGTTTTTATATAGATGTTTTCTTTATTGTATCTTGCTACATTAATTAAATAATCTCTAGTTTTGTATATCTAATTCTTTCTTATTGAATTTTATTTTAATAGTTTATTAATTATAGTCTAGAATTTTTTAGATATATGTTGTATTAAGGATAATTTAAATAGAAGATATTATATTTTTTTTATATGGTTAGAATTAATGAAAGGATTTAAAATTAGTTATTCATTTAATTATTCCTTTAGATGTACTCAAGACTTGCATTTATTTTAGGAGGTTTAATTCAGTATTAAATAAACGTTTCTTTTAGGGGTTGTTATTTAATCATTTTTATTAAAGTTAATTTTGCACATAAGTTTAGGAATTAAGCTTATTTATTTTTCCTTTATTATCCATTCTTTCTTGGTGAGTTTCTGACCCCTTTTCCGTCACCCTTGACTGTCGACGTACGCAGTTGACTTTCGGTCAACCCTGGGTCAACTATGTTCGTTGACCTCGAGATTGAAACCCAGTGCTCCTTGTAGCCTCTGGAACCTTAGTTCTCAGTTTCATGCTTTTCGGAGGTAGTTGACTTTTTGGTCAACATGGGTTGACTTTTTGGTCAACTATCTCGTTTTGCGCTCCTTTGACTTCCTTGGTGCTTAGTAGATCCTTGAGTCCCTTCCTCATGTATTTTAAGGGATGTTTGACTTTTGGTCAACCCTAGTTGACTTTTAGTCAAATCATCTCAATTTGCGTGCATGACTCTTCCTTTGGGTTTAAGCGAACCCTAGTTGTACTATTCACCCTTTTAGGGTATGGTAGACTTTGGGTCTACTCTAGTTGACTTTTGGTCAACTTCCACGTTTTGCGTGAAGTTCCAGTTTGGAGTTTAGGCATCCTTTAGGATAGCTGTGAAAGCTATTCCTCTCCTTGAGACCTATTCTGGTTATCGTTTACCCTTGCACCATTTTGCGTGCACTTGATACCCTTGTATAGTTTTAGTTTTCCATTTTCATGCGTTATTTAAAAAATTTTGTTCATGTGTTTTTGCCCAACTTTTGGGCATGACAGCATTGTAGTATGTGAAGGGCTTGGGATATGCATGGATGGTGATCTCAATGCCTTTATATGGGAATTTGATGCACTGATGGTAGGTGGATGGGATGGCTTGCATAGAATGAATCCATGGGCATCCAAGGAGGATGTTATAGGGAAGGTCAAGATCAACAACATGACATAATGTCTCTTGGACAACTGGACCCACTTGAATGGGCAATGATATGGTGCGTTTAGAAGTACGCTCTAGATTGTCATATGCTTTTATTGTGATGACATTATTTGTTATATCAGCTTCAGTGCAACCCAACTGTTTTATGAATTTTAGAGTACACAGATTTAGGGCTGATCCATTATCTATCATGACCCATTTGATGGAAAAATCTTTAACCATGACAGCAATACGGAGTAGCAGATTATGATCAGTTTCTTCAGAGGGTATGTTTGTTGGTCTAAAGGAGACCCCACAAGATGTAGACAAGTGTCTGACAAGGTTTTGGAATTCAGTGAGGTTGATGTCGCTAGGAACACGGGATCCTTGCAAGGCTTTATTGAGGATCTCTTGATAAGTGGCTGATGTGTGGAGAAGATCTAGGATATTCCCTAGGTGTTCCAAAATGTTGTATTGGGTCCCAGTAGATGGGGCGGGACTAGCACCTACAACTATTATCCTACCTCTACAAGTGGTGATTGCGCATTGGTTATCAGCACCCTTGACATGGATGACATTGATGGAGGACTGGACTTGGGATATGTAGCCAATAAGATTATCATAGTTGATATATGCATTGGTATAATCCTTTCTATCAGTGCTTTCCACTTGTTTACCCTTTTCCTGATCAGAGGACTGAGTAGGATTGCCTGGACCTATACTGGAAGTGTGTTTAGGGAATGCATTTTGATAAATTTTAAGGGCATGCATTTAGCGATGATTGGGAAGGAGAATCCACTTTGATCTCCTTATGGTCAATGAGATCCTAGATATAGTTTTTTAGCTTCATGCATTTTAGAGTGGTGTGTCCATTGACACAATGGTATTCACAGTACTGGTTGTCTTTATACCAAACAGGCTTAGGAGTTGAGTCATCAAATGGCTGTATTTTTGGATATATGACTTGGTTAGCTTGGACCAGTTTGCGGAAGATGACATCTATAGGTTCACCCAAAGGGGTAAACATGCGTTGTGGTGCATTTGAAGTATGGGGTCTTTGTTGTCTGTGCAGGACTGAGATAGCATTTGTTTGATTCATAGGACCTTGGTAGTTGTGTTGATATGATGTCCATGGAGGAGGATAAATAAGCACACCTTGAGGGTGCATGTTTTTCTGATATGTTGGTTGAGGATACATGGGATTGGGTTGTTGATACATGGGAGGAGGTTGAGGGTACATTGGTGGTTCTTGTTGATAAGTCTAGGTAGGTGCATTAGGACTAGCTACCATAACTTGAATTTGTTTGGTGTCAGTGGCTCCATCTATTACCACATTTTTGTTCTTGTTCGAGTATCGTGATCGATCATTGTTATGTTTGTCAGGTTGAGATTCTTTGTAGTGCTTAATGGTACCTTCTTCCATGAGACCTCGTTTAAGGTCCATAGCTTTGATTTTGATATCGTGATAAGTTTGTATATAGTTCATGCACATGTGATAGGAAAGCTTAGGATGAAGGTTGTTAATGAAGATTTTGATAAGATGTTGTTCTGGGGGTTGGTAAGACAACCTTGTAGTAAGCCCTTTCCAGTGCTAAAGGTAATCGTCCAGCCTTTCTCCTCCCTTTTGTTTGGAATTGCATAGGTCAAGGAGTGAGAGTTCATTTTCGGCATTATGTGCGTATTGGGCCACAAACTTTTCAAATAATTCCGCGAAAGTAGAGACTATGCCATAAGGGATTTTTTAGAACCATTCAAGAGTGGTGCCTCCCAAGCTTTTGAGGAATAGTCTCATGAGGAAGTTATCGCTATAGGCCACTTCTTTACAGGCCATGTAGAATTCTTTCACTTGACTCACAGGATCACCCTTCCCCCAATATTTATCAAATTTTGGGGTCTCAAAGTGTTTGGGGAAGGGTGTGGTGGTAATAGATCAATCAAATGGATAAGGACATACCTCTTCAAACTTAAATGTTTTAGCTTCTATCCCAGTTTTTAGCTCCTTGAGAGCATTCTTCATTTCCTCCCATTCATTATTGATTTGCGGGGGAGGATTGTTAATAGTGATTTCAAGGTTTCCTTGGACCTGATACAGATCAAATGGCGAGTATGGAGGATTCTATGGGGGATATTGTGGTGTGGTGTTTGGTAGGGTGGTTTCTGGTCAATGTATATGGGTTGTTGTGGTGGAAGTTGTGGTTGAGTGGAATACTGCAGTGGAGGAGGTGTCGGTGCATGATAAGATTGTTGCAAGTGTTGGAAATATGCTTGTATTTGTTGCGGCATTGGATAAGCAGGATGGGTTTGTTGCACACCTGTATAGGTGTTTGGCGATGAAATGCCCCCAATAAGAACTTGTTGTGGAGGAGGAATTGTTTGCGATACAACGGAAGATGGCATGGCTATGTAATTGGCAGAATGATTTTGTTGTTGTTGCATGGGTTGGATAAAAGGATTAGCAAACTGTTGTAGTGGTTGTGCCATGAAGGGATTTTCCCCCTGCATTTGTGGTTGTGGCTATTGTGTAGTTTGGATAGTGGGCTATGCAGCTACGAAGAGGTTGATTGGTTGTTGTTGCACTTGGGATGTGAATGGATTGGTGATTTGCTACTGTTGGATAGGTTGTTATTGGATAGGTTTCTATTGTTGTTGTTGTTGGATAGGTTTCTATTTCTGCTATTGGATAGGTTATTGCTGGATGGGTTGTTGTTGCTGCTGTTGGATAGGTTGTTGTTGCTGTTTTTGGATAGGTTGTTGTTGGATGGGTTGTTGTTGCTACTGTTGGATAGGTTGTTGTTGGATGGGTTGTTGTTGTTGTTGTTGAATAGGCAGGATGGGAATTTGGGGTATGACGAAGGGATTCATAGATGGTTGCAGTGTGGGGGGATTTGGGTTGAACAACATTTGAGGTGGAATTGCTGGCATTCATTGTGATTGCGTTGCTGGTGGAGTGGGAAAAGTAAACCCTTGCAGAAATAAGGGTTGGTTATAGGTGTTGGTAGGTGGCATGCCTGTGGTGAAGAAAGGCGAAATAGGCATGGATACCTGGGTGCTTTGATGTTGTGAACTGGATGTAGAACTTTGAATGGTTTGACTAGGAATGGGTGAAATGGTGGTTTGTTGTGTGCTAACTGGTGGTGGTGGAAATTTTGCAATGAATGTTGGGATTGCTTGCAAAAGAGGAGTGACTGTGGCTTGCGAAGGTGCTTGCATAGTGATAGGGGGTATTGTTTGAGCTACTGATGTGGCATCAGGAGGCGGGGCTCCCGAGGTAGGTGTAGGTGTTGTGTGTATGATGGAAGGTGGAATGGAGGGATGAACTACTTGCATGAGAAGAGTTCCCACTTGTAGGGCTCATTGAAGCGGATCAAAAACTTCATTTCTCATGGGCTAAGGACATTCCCCTGGAAGTGCCATAGGTCATGTGACAAGTGTGGGTATAATCCAAGGTGGAAGTTGAAGTCCTTATTGTTGGATGTCTAAGAGTATTTGCTTTCTGTTACATCCACTCATGGCGTTTACCATGTGGACAAGTGCTGGATGGTTGATAAATGTTTCCACGGTACTTAGAGTGGGAGTTTCATTAGTGTCTACCCAGATATGTTTGATTTGATCATTGGGCTAAGGCACATAAGTGACCATGGTGTTGGTATTGTCAGTCATAGGATTAGATGAACTAGCGGCAAGATTAGGATCTATGTTCTTCCTCTTCTTAGTGGCTCATGTCATAGGTGGCATGAAATGATTAACCTAAGAGAATATGAGATGTAGGATGTATGCAAGGATGCACCTAGGAAACTAAGGATGATGATACTAGGATTAGGATGTGCTTAAGATGATGGATGCACTTCTATGGATTAAGGATGACTTGATGTATGCAAGGATCAAGGGTTTCTTTCCCTAGTGTAGGATCAAGTGGATATGATTGTCTACCTAAGACAAACTTGTGGTCTTCGACAGAAGATATTCTTTGTTAATGCAAACCAACCTTTTGATCAAGGTGATGAGGTTGCAAAAGACAAAAGGTATTATCCTAAAACAATGCTTAGTTTAAGGACATTCAAGGATGGGGTTTGATTAAGATGTAGGTTTTTTAGCAATTGAAAAAGGGTATGTACTACCAAGTGTGATCAAGGATGCTTTGGATGATGATTAGGATGATGCTAGGCTGATTATGGATTGATTTCATTAATGCAAGATCCTGCTAGGATAAGTGTGTGATGTGTTCCTAAAGATGAAAACCTAAGAGAGGTCCTAAAATGCAAGCTAAGTGAGCTTAAGAAGAGGAGGAACTTGTGTTTATTGTGATAAACTGACTATTCATATTTTTCAACTCCAACAAAAGTAGAGTTTAGATGATATTTTCCCATGAAATGAGCAACCTTGTTGTTGTAGATCACTTTTTCAAATTGTTCTCGATTATGGATTTCTTGTTTGACAGAATCAATAATGTGTTGGTACTTGGTAGCCTCTCGGGTTGTGTTTTTATGTTCTCTTTGCACGAGTGGTAACAGAATTTTCACCTTCTTATGTTTCTTGGAATCGGTCATGTCCTAGAAGTAGATTTGATCTTGGATGAATAGTTTGAGGTTTTTAGGACATATCTCATAAAAGACCAAATTTTTGCAGAAGGATTTTATTTTGATAATTTGGAAAAAAAGGTTGATTGTGTTCTAATTTCTCAATAGATTTGTTCCATGGAAAGAACCAATTTCAACATAGTCAAATCAAAAAATAACAAGCATGTGTCTAAAAACAATCTAACAAGGGACAAAGCAACCTTGAAGGATACAAGCACGTGACAAATTTGAATGTTGGGTATTCTGTTTGTGTTTTGGATTTGTCAATGTTCTACAAATACTTCAAGCACAAAATTGAGCTAAGGGATTTGGCATAGCATGAAAATACTTTCTCGTAAGCTTAGGCACACACACAAGAGCTAATTAGAATATATCCATCACCAAGCACACAATGGCTCCAGTCATGACACCATATTATCTAGTTCCAAGCGCTCAGGGTGGCACGAATGTACGAGTGATCTTGGGGAAGTTACTATCTTCCTTACACAAGCATTATCACCTTTTGGGGGTGTTCTGGGTAGCTTCTAAGCCTAGAGTGTTTAGTAAGTGTCTCCGCTCGATTGTATCCTCTATGTCCATGTAAGCATGATTCAGGCGTATAGCCCCATAGAGCGTCTTGACACAAGTGTTCATGTAAATGTGATTAAGACTGCGAGGCCGCACTTAAGTTAGATGAGAGCCGTGTATAAGCTCAAATGCCAATCGAATCTTGATGCTTTGACCCTGAGGATTAAATTTGATTAACGTGAGTTAGAGTGGTGTGGCTTACACCTCGTTCTCACGTGGGTCATTCCTAGGAGATTTTTTCCTTAACTGATAGGCCCATCTAAAGGATTCATAATAACCTAGATTGGCAACAAAAAGGAGTCTAGATTTCTAATTTTCCCAGAAGGGGAAAAGAGAATAATCTCCTATCCAATATCATTTTCTCCACAAACATGCAAGACACGCTTTGTTCTTTCCAAAAGATTTGATTGTTTAACACTAAGTAAGTGTGTCTAGGTTTTTGATCTTCCCAAAAGGGAAGAGAGCATAATCCCCTAACACTCACTTAGGATTAAGCAAAAAAAAATCTAAATAATTAGTCTAGGTTCCTAAAAAAAAGTCTAATGCAAACATGATCGTTTGGTTGATGTAGATTCGAGGGAACCTGTAAGACAAACATGAGTAGTTTTGAGTTTGTGTCTTTGAAAACCGGTGCTGCAAAACAATCAGTTAGTAGTTTCAAGTTTATCCTTTGGAAAGATTTAAAAACACAAGAAACACTTCACAATTGTTAATACATGACAAATCAAACTTTGACAGAGCGCAAACACCGGTTCAGGGCGCAGACACCGATTCTAGTTTTTGCCTAAAAATGACAGAAAGTGGAAAACATGCTAAAAACACAGAAAAATAGCTAGATGTTATACCAGGTAGAGACATCAGTTTACAGATTGCAGATGCTGATACAGGTCGAAGACGTTAGTTTGTGAATCACAGATGTCGATTCATGAACCGACGTTTACGTAGACGCCAATTTAACTACAAGAAAAAAAAGACAGCAAGTGAAGTCAATTTTCTTCTTTTCTAGTCTTTAATCAAATCAAATTTAGCCACTTGTAAAGTATTAACACAACTTAAAAGCTAGTTTTCTTTAAACCATTATCAAGATTTATTCTCCTTAAAGAAAATTCTGCATTATTTCTGCTTGTAAAATGAATCTCTGCTAAAAAAATAGAATGATAGTATGCCAAAAATCACTAGGAAAACTAAAAATCCAGATAAGCCAAAAAGTTTTGTTAGCAAAGTTTCAAATTAGCTCTTTCAGGTGGAGACGCTAGTTCAAAGTGGAGATGCTGATCTAGTGCAGATGTTGAATGGTAGTTCAGTGAGAACTGATGTTTGCGCAGACACCTCTATGTGAAACGTAGATGCCAATTCACGATCTGGGCAAAATTTGAAGAGAATTTAGATAAGAAGTTAGAAATTTTAGGGACGTGGGTCCCACTGGGTGTGCCAAAATGTGTATGAGGAATCCTTCAACCTATTGGGAGCAATCTCAAACATGCAAACATTAGTGGGTTAGCACATAGATCATTTCAAAAATATGTAAAAGAATAAGCAAGCAACCAAGAATACCAAATAACATCAGATTAAGCTAAAAATGAGTAAACAAATGCAACCTACTTTACTCATTTTGATTTGATTTTTTAGATTATATGTGGGTGTGCTCTCTCAAAGACACAAAATGCTTATGGATCCCAATGCAAGATTGTAAAACAAGAAGAAAGATTCAAGAGCTAGTATAAAGAACTAGTCTCAAATCTTCTCTAAGATGATGAATCTAAGCTATGAAAATAAAGATGATATGCATATGTGATAAAGAAACTAAGATTATTTCAGAAATTTAGAACCTATCATGTGATTTCTATGTGACTTAAGCTTGAAAAGCATAAAAACTAGAAACTAAGAACATTAGCATGAAAAAGACTATGATTTCTAAAGCAATTCTAGCATGATAACAATGCAATTTGAGAGATGAAAATATGAGAGGAGAAGGCCTCTATTTATAGATATTTTGGAGAGAGGAAGAGGCTTGGATTAAGTGTCACCTATGTGGCATCCACATAAGAGCCACATAGGAGACACATGGACTTGAAAAGATGGCCAATTTTGAGTCAAAATTGGCATTAATATTGAGTAGCTCAATATTTTAAAAGAGGAGACAAAGTTGTAAGAGGGAATTAAAGAGGAATGGGTGCCCATTTTGGAGAGAATTTCCCCATGTGGGTGGGCATTCCATTAGCCTTAAAAAGGTTAGGAATCACCCATTAAGCATAGTTAGAGGATAGTTAGGTGTGAAATCATACTTAGGAAATGAGCTAATGGGAGTAGGGTAGGAATAGGATAGGCTTTAGGGTAGGATTAATAGGTTCCTAGCTAGGGTTTAGATTATTATTCAAATCAAATTTGAATAAATTATGGTTTAGAAGAATTAGCAAAATGGAGGATTTAATAAATATAAATTTATTAAAAAAAGGGAATTTCATGAGACAAATGTATTTAAATGAAATACATTAGAATAGTATTTAAACTATTGATAAATGAAACTATTTAATTTATTGAATTAAATAGTTAGAGGAATAAGAGGGAAAATAATATTAATAATAATATGAATATTTTTGGACGTCTACACATACAATACTCCCCCTTTGATTATACTTCATACTTAATAGATTATCTACATAATATACATGCCTTTAGCAAAAAAAAAAATATTATACCTTCGGCTCATCTGTTCCTTCCTTTCCTGATTCCCCCTTGTGTTTGTCACTGATAGCTGGAGGGGTTAGGTTGTACTTATCCAGAAAATGTTTATGAAGTTGTAGGATCAATGCAAATGAAGTATCCCAACTATCTTTAACAAACTTCATAATTCCCAACTTAACTTCTAGCTCAGTAGCTAGACTTATCAAACTTTCTACAGTAGAGAGATGAGAGTCTCTCTTTATCAGTTCTCTAGCAGGTGTGAGTTCTTATTGATAACCTCTAGATGAGGTATCAGATTAGCTTGAATCGTAATCAAATTTTTCCTGATTTGGCCATCTTCAGCCATAAGCTCAGCTAACCTCCTCTGTGTATGAGTTAACTTATTGAAATGAATGGAGCTAGAGCTGTGTGTGTGTCTAAATGTGACCTCTAAATCAGGCACAAACACAACATAGTCATTTCTCAATCATCGAATTGCGAAAATGAACATGAATTGTCCATTCCACAAATTTGATTGAATCGACCTGTTGCCTCCTATTTAGTTGGGGTTTTTCAATTAATCTTAGAATGAGAGCCAACAACCATGACCATTGCTAAAATGGAGGATTTTAAAGCATTATAAAAACTAAAATACTATTTATTCTATATGAGATGCAATTAAAATCTAAGAATTGAAATGCATATTTTAATCTAAGAAGCTTGAAAGAAATGATAGAATTAAACTATTTGATACATAAGAAAACTAATTTGAGATGCAAAATGCCATTAATCTAAATGAAATCATACTAATTATGCAACAAATGATTGAAAACATGAGAGACTTGAGACAAGAATTTGCTATAGTTTTGATACTCTAAAATTGCTCCTTCCAAATGAAGAAAAGGAAGTCCATAATATAGAAGAACCTCGAAAGAGGATGAAGAGTTTCTTGGAAAGAAACGGCTGACTCTTCATCTCCATGGAGGAAGGTGAGACAAAATGAGGAATTATTTAATTAAAGAAATGAACTATTGCCAAATGGGTGGCTTTTCACATGGAATTATGGAATTCTTTTGAGGATAATCCATTCAAATAACTAAATAATTATTCAATTCATTTTTATGTGTATTAGCTAAAGGGGGTGGAATTAATTTAATTTAAAAGTACCTAGGACTTTAGAATTAAATTAATTAATCATAGGGATTTTTAGCTAATAAATCTTGCAAATTTAGGAATTAAATATAGTGTAAGATTTATACAAATTTAGGTTTTCTGCATTTGAGACTAAGTCAATTAAAGACAATTAGGAAGGAGAATTTGCCTAGTAAAATAGGACTTTGATGATGAGAAAACACACCAAAATTGATTAGAATTGTAAGGTTCCAATTGTGGGGTGTTACATTTTGCCCCTCTTTTAATTGATGTGCGAGCAGCGCGTTGATTCAAAGAACAGTCTGATGTGACAGATGAAGATTTCAAAAGTCTATTTTAGGTTGCCAAGACAACGATCAGATCGAGAATTAGAACCATCTTCAGAATGAAGCATGATTCTCCGAAGTCTAAGTTAGATTGCGAAGACAATAGTCCAAATACCACTTAAGAGAAGATCGAAATCGGGGTTAGATTGCCCCAATGTTCATTGATAGCTGATGAAGATTTAGGACTATCTCCAGAATCAAGGTTAGATTGCCCCAATACAAAGGTTAGCCATCTGAGATTTGGGTTAGGTTGCCTAGATAATAGTCTAAAAGAGATTTTGAGAGCCACCTTCAGAATGAAGCATGAATTTCAAGAATTAGGGTTAGATTGCCCCAATACCCAATGAGATTTCAAGAATCATCTCCAAAATGAAGCTTGATCCTTGAGGATTTGAGTTAGACTGCTTAGATACCTAGAAAGATAGATGACAAGATGACAAGAAGCGAGGCATCAAGATGCCCCTAGAGATTCAAGATCATGGAATATCCAATTTTGACCATAAGGTACAAAAAATTGATTATGCCCCAAGTGATGAGATTCCCTGAGCAATGAGGACTTTTGATTCAGGTTAGACTAATTCAAGAATGATGCGAAAAGATTCAATGATGCAATCATCCTACCCCCTTGGGAGTGAAATTGAAAGATGACACCACAGAGAGATGATCGACAACAAAAGATTGTAGATAGAAGTAAGATCAAAGATCTAGAGGAATTCAAAGATAGATCAAGAGAAGGCAGCATCAATTTAGAGCGATCAGGAGGTCCTGTTGACTAGGCTTGACCATAGTTGACCAAGTTTGACCCAAATTGACTAGAGTTGACTTTGATGAAAAGATTACAGAAGCTGAGAAAGTGATGATGAGAGATGATTCTAACAAGAAAGTGATGTCAGAAAGTTGATTGCACTAGCGTCCGATCGCGTTGGTCTCAAAATTTTAAAATGCAATTTTGAGCTTCTTAAGAGTGTCAAATTTTGGTTTCGATCATGAAAATAGATTCAGAATGGTTGATTTAGCCAAGGATGTAATTTTCACAGAAAATAGAGCACTTTTGAAAATTAGGTCAAAAGCTATATAAGGCTCAGAGGGGTCATTTTCAAATCATTATTCACTTTTGACTTTAGAGATGGCGAGAGCTCAAGCTAACATTGATAGTATTCCCATGTGTACACATCGATTTGAGCACTCCTGATGACACAGCTGGCC
The DNA here is from genome assembly GCA_018584345.1 of Thuja plicata. Lineage (NCBI taxonomy): Eukaryota > Viridiplantae > Streptophyta > Pinopsida > Cupressales > Cupressaceae > Thuja > Thuja plicata. The sequence goes on from MU224493.1 coordinate 872,113, forward strand.
ACCGGAGTATGATGCACCTATAAGTAATCAGAAAACCATCTTGCATTTCAAATTTTATCACTTTTATATTTCTTTTTAGCATGTTTTATAGCTTTTTATGTCTGTCACGTCAAGTCTCGCATGAGGAAATAGTTCCCTCATGCTGGCCTAGGTCACCCCTCGTGCGATAAATTGGTTTCCTCGCACGGGTTAGGGCTTCCTCGCATGGGGCCCCTCCACGAGCTCATGCAAGGTGCGCGATGATGCTGCACGAGATATCATCGCTTGTGATGAAATCTCATGCGAAGAGAGATCCTGTGTCGCACAAAATAGAAATCTCGCGCAGGAAAAGAGTTTCTTCGCATGAGAATTACGTACTGTCCAGAAAGCTATCATCTTTTATGTCACAGAGTCAGCCAATTAGAATGCCTCAGAACTATGTTTAGGATAGATACATAGCTTCATTTGTTGTCATTGCTTTGAAAAACCATCATTTCGAGATATTGATTAAATGTCATCACTTGCTTTGCAGGTTGACTTTCCTGATATTGTGTTTTGGTCTCATCATCTTGTCATGGGTGAGCTGTTGTGGAGACTGACAGATGCTGATGGTGCACATCTTGACAGGCTCAAGTTATCATATCTTTGTGATGCACCTGATATTTAGGTAAATCACGGTCTATTGGGTGCACTGGTCAAGCATTTCCATTCGGAGATGAACACTTTCCATTTTCCATAGGGGGAGATGACAGTCACTCCTAAGGACATCTACATGATCTTGAGAGTACCATTCCACAGGGATTGGGTGGAGTATGATACCCAGCTGAGAGAAGGCACACTAGCGCTAAGAGAAATCTTCTAAGATGATCTGGTGATGGGTCGAGCCATCTCTTGGGAGGATTTGACGAGCATGTATGGTGTAGATCATACATTGGCAGTTGTCTTGGCACTTTTCTTGAGTTTCTACCTGGTACCGGATCGAGGTCAGCACAAATTGGAGTGCGGCTAGGGGGTTATGCTGTAGCGGATGCTAGCTAGTCTAGCAGTGAGATTCAGATGGGGCGAGTTTATGCTCACATAGATGTATCATGAGATGTACGAGATAGTGTATCAGGGTGCATGTACTATGGCAGCAAGAGTTGTCATTCTACAGATCTAGGCCTGGGAGCACCTTCCCATATGTCAGCCAATTTTTCATGATACTCAGCAGCCCTTAGAGCCATATATTTATAGGTATGTAGGTCCTATGACTCAACTAGCACTGGGTAAGACAGATTAGTGGCAGGCATAGATAGATGATATGGCAGCAGTTATATGGCGGCCATGGATAGCCACCAAGGTTTGGGATGATGCATGACACGAGCTACCACATATGTTCTGCTCACGTCCTTTGATCGGGCACACCATCATCATTATTGAATACTTTCTACTGACATGGGTCCTATGGCAGTTTGGGAGACCATATGATGTCTCCCAGGAGTATTGTACCTATTCCCGATTCATCGATGAGATGAAGAAGGGCTGGCAGTGAAAGTTAGACTAAGGCAGGATCATGATAGATGCTCGGGTACCACCAGCTAGGTGGGATTATTTGGTAGGGGTGATGAATATAGGGATGACACCTGCATATAGGGATCACATTTTAGCGCAACCCTTCCTAAGATTTATAGATCCTATTGGCATGGGCCCACATGTACTGCAAGTGGTACAGCCACCACCACAGCAACAGACATAGTAGCCACCACCTTAGCAGGCATAGAAGCCACCTCCACAGCAGGTACCACCTCAGCAAGTACCACCTCAGTAGACAGTATAGTTGAGGACTTGGAAGATTCCCATTCCTTCTAGACCTATGGGATCGGACGCAAGTGCAGGGAGCAGTGGTACTTAGGAGAGGTCCACTGAGCAGGGAGAGGATACCGTTATGGCTGATACTGTTATGATCGATCCACCAACAAAAGGATAGGTAGCACAGCTATAGGAGGCTCTCAGGAGGAGCCAGGAGAGAGTGAGGTAGGCACAAAGGGAGTGAGATGACTTTCGCACATAGGTGGCCATTTGAGAGACCTAAGTGGCCGAGCGAGACTAAGAGATCTGGGGATTGTAGGAGGCACTAGCCAGAGCGCAGATAGAGGAAAGATATGAGGCTACTCAGTCAACCTATTACTATGCCACATACACAATCATAGTTCCTAAGGTAGCAAAATAGGTTCCCCCATTTTCAGAGTATGCTGGGGCACGGGCCACTCCATGGGAACCTCCTCAGCAACAAGCCATGCACCTCCTCCACCTCCTCCAGGTGGGAGTGGCTAGATGAGATATTGATATACATTGTACCACTATTTTGATATACCGTGCTCGAGTAGCACCCTTTGTACATTTGACCGATTGATATATATACATATATGAGCTCAATTTTGGCATCATTGTACTTGTTTATATATTGCTTTATATTTGTATGTCTTGTGAGATGTTTCCTATATGATTAGATGTATGGATTAGAAATATATGCCATGGATGAATATGCAAATGTTTATGCACATGTTTTATTTGATGTATAATGTAATGATAGATGTTAGATGGATAAATGCTATGTATGATTTGATTTATGCTTATAATGGATGGACATGTTTATGGATATGTAAATGCAAATGAATTTATGGAAATGCAATGGTACTAATCATCTCATGCAGGATATTTGTAATATACGAAAGGTACTAACCAAAAGAATATGAATGATGATCGAAAGGAAGGAATGGACACTTGTGCAGTCGAGGGGAATCCAAGAAAAAGGATGATGACCTTCGAAGAATGAGAAGATAATGAAGAGCATACCAAAACTATCGCGATGCAAGCTTAAAATGCGAATGCAAGCATAAGCTAAATGCAACCCTAGGACTTGGTTGTTGGACTCATCACATAATTATAATCATCAAGTATTTTTGGAACATCAGAGTCAATACAATCCTTACTGGTGCCAATGCAACCATAAGAATATGAATATGAATTTCATTGGATAATGTGTGCTATAATTGTGTCACACTTCTATGAATCCTTACATTCAAGAACACTCAAGAATGAGGTCTCAAAAATCGATCCATAGCTCCCTAGGCATGGAGTGCAAGGGTTTTTAGAATGCCCTCAGCTAGAGCTATTAAGCCTATAACCTTGCTAATAAACCATGCAATGGGAGATTCAATGAAGACAAGGGCAAGAATGCCAATATCCTCAAGAATCAAGAATGAAATGCAATGCAAGCTAAATTAAGATGAAGATGCAAGCTAAGCTATGAAAATGAAAGAACAAGTATTACAAA
>MU224493.1:875507-906601 GCA_018584345.1 Thuja plicata
TTATGATTTGATCAAGGAAATTGATATAATTGATATTGTTGATATTTGAAAATATTGATTCAGGGATTTGATAAATTGAGAAATGGGGCCCAAAGTCTAGGCGACCATTTTAGGGTGCATACAAATAAAATGTAGGAAAAAAACATAAGCACCAAGGCACAAAAGCCAAGATGACCTGAAAATTGTTTCCAGTTTGATATAGTAAGAGTACACAAGTAAACAAATATAGCAATAACAGTCAAGGAGATAGTACCAACCTCACCATGGCATACAAATAAAAAAAATCGAGGGATGTGAGCCTTTTCCACCTTATGTGGGAGCTCTTATCACATACACCATATTTATTTAACATTTTTGGATCATCGGGACTACACCAACAAGCAGTAGACAAAAGAAAATATTAATGAAAACCATGAGAATAGACAACATACAAAGAAAGACTCAATCATAGCTCAACATGTTTCAAAGTTTATGATTATGTATGTGTTTAGGGTGTTGAAAAACACCATTATTCTTTTGAGTGCATTGTGTTTGATTGCAATTGAGAGATGTTTACTTTGGCGATGTATCCAATGTGTGTTAAAAAACATAGATGTGTCCAAAGATAGTGTTGAAAAACACTGTTTGATTGGGTGTTGAGGAACACTAGTTTGTGTCAGTAGAGAGTTGCCTTTAGAACTAACAAGATTACAGACTTGAGTGTAAACCAAAGATGTGATCAAAGTGGGGAGCCATGCTCCCAAGTACTGAACAAATTGATGTCAAATATGCAGATAGCGAGTTGATACAAGAAATCTTAGTAGTACAGTGATAGTAGACTGACACAGTGAGAACCACTGGTGACTGACACAAGAAATATTCTCAAGCATAAAGATCGATGTGAGATCTAGGCATCAGTAGGCAGACTCAGTGAGAACCACTGGTGACTGATGCGAAGAGGAGAGAGACTCCAAAAGATAGGACAACACCCCCTAGATTAGGAAGATGCCCCCGAGTGTGACCAGTTTCAATCCATGTGAAGTCGAGAAAAATCTCGAAAGTGACTGAGAGTGAATGCATGAGCGAGCAAACTAAAACAGGAAAGAAAACTAAAGTAGGAAATTAAACTAAAGCAGGAAAGAAGGAGAGCAACTTGCAAGAAAGCCATGAGATGTCGTGATTGATAGAACATTGTGGAACAAGAGGTGCATGTTTACCAGGTTTTCACCATCTTGGCAAAAATTCTATTTTTTCTACCATGATGCCTGTTTACCAGGTTTTCATCAATGGCACATTTTTCTCTTTTTCTCTTTTTTTTTTTTGTATTTCTCATTTTTCAATTTTTTTGTATTTTTCTTTTTTTCAATTTTTTTTGTATTTTTCTTTTTTTTCAATTTTTTTTTGGTATTATCAAGGTGCATGTTTACCAGGTTTTCACTAGGATAATAGATACATCAAAGCACCTATTTGCCATGTTTTCACTAAGATGATCATTTTTTTAGGACATCTTGCAATTTTTAGGATTTTCTCATAATAGAGTATGTACATGAGCATTCAGAAGACATCTCAAATGTAGAATTTCTTCAGATGAAGAGCATTGATAGGCTCTTTGAGTTGCTCACCCTCTGTGGTAGAGAGCTGGTAAGTGCTAGAGCCAAATACTATAGTGATAACATATGGACCAAGCCAGTTTGGTTCAAATTTTCATTTCTGGACCTGCTGCTATTGATTCTTAGGGTTCTCTCTCAGGATGAGATCACCCATTTGGAATTCTCTTGGTCTAACCTTCTTGTTGTAGCTTTTAGATATTCTCTTATGATATGCTCGGAGATGATCAAACACCACTTTTCAACATTCATCCAGTAGTTCAAGCTCTTGTAGTCAAGATATTCTGATATCACCATCAGTAATGAGGCCCTTTAGAGAGACTTGCAAGGTGGGAATCTCAACCTCAATAGGAAGCACTGCATCTACACCATAAACTAGAGCAAACTGTGTGGCCCCTGTTGGTGTCCGTATACTAGTGCGGTAAGCCCATAAAGCTAGATTAATCTAGAGATGCCAGTCTCATCCATATTTGTGTACTGTGCGATGTAAGATTTTGAGAATAGTCTTATTTGAAGCTTCTGCCTGTCCATTACCCTGGGAATAATAGATAGAGGACTAGTGCTGAATAATTATAAACTTAGTGCATAAATCTATTAGATCCTTATTCTTGAATTTCCCCCCATTGTCAGTGATTATTGATGAGGGTACACCATATCTATAGATGATGTAGTTCAGTATAAACATAGCCACAGACTTTCCATCAGCTATGATGAGAGGCACTACTTCGACCCACTTGGTGAAATAGTATGTAGTAGTGATGATGTATTTATGTCCCCTTCAAGAAGATGGATGTATCTAACCCACTAAGTCAAAGGTCCACTACTAAAGTGGCCAAAAATTGACGAAAGGAATGAGCTCCTTGGCAGGAGCATGGATTAGATTTCCATGAAGCTGGCATTGTTTGCAAGATTTAGCAAATTATGTAGCTTCTTTTTCCATATCTAGCCAATAGTAACCAGCTCTAATAATTTTACAAGCTAGTGTTAGACCATTTGAGTGAGATCCATAGATGCCTTCATGTACCTCCACTAACGCATGTTTGGACTCATCAGGTTCTAAACACCTAACGAGGGTACCGTCTAGACCTCGCCTATATAAGTCATTAGCTATGATGAAAAATCGTGAAGCATTGTGGATTAAGTGACATTTCTCATTTCAAGTGTAAGTGTCAGGAATAATCTGTTCACAAAGGTAGGAGTAAATATGATGGTAGCGGGATGAGTCATGTCTAATGACTGAACATATCATCTAGGATTCAGGGGAATTATAGGCAGGGTGGCATAACATCTCCACTAGGAATTCATGTTTGAAGTCATTTTTTGGCATTTGTAACATGGAAGCCAGAGTAACCATGGCATTGGTTGCTTTATTATCTACACTTGGAACTTGTTGGAAAGTAACATGTGCAAAGTATTTCTTAAGATCATCAACCATCTTCTTGTAAGACACCAATGTTTCCTCTTTTGTTTGATAGATATCATTCACCTGATTGATAACCAACTATGAATCTCCAAAGACCTTTAGCTCATCAACACGCCATTCAATAGCGATCTTTAATCCATTAATCAAGGCTTCATACTTAGCAGTGTTATTTGTGCAAGGAAACATCATTTTGTAAGCCTTTGGTAATGAACTGCTGAGGTGTAATGAACAAGATTTCGGCGCCTGACCCCTACTGGGTGAATGATCCATCAAAGAACATGGTCCATGACTGATGTGTGAGAAGCATGATGGACTCATTTGGGAACTTGATCCTTAATTGTTGATGGTCTATAATAGGTGCCTCAGCCAACTGATCTATAATTGCTTTCCCTTTGATAGCTTTTCTCTCCACATACTCAATGTAAAATTGACTAAGTATCATGACCCACTTAGCTAATCTACCCATGAGGGAAGATTTGTTGAGTAAGTACTTTAATGGATCAATTTTTGCAATAAGCCTTGTAGTGTAAGCAAGCATGTAGTGTCATAACTTTTGGGAGTGAACTCCACCGCTGAGAAAGCTTTCTCAATGATTGAATAATTCATTTCATAGGAGACCAATGTTTTGCTAATGTAATAGATTGCTCTTTCTTTATTGTTTTGATCTTCTTGAGCCAATAGAGAACCCAAAGATGTTTTTGTAGCTGAGATGTATAAGATTAATGACTTCCCATGAATAGGAGGCATTAATATAGGTGGATTGGCTAGATATTATTTAATTTGTTGAAAGCCTTGTTCACATTCTTTATTCCATTCATAGGTCACACCTTTATGTAGTGTTTTAGTAAATGGTTGTGACTTGTCAACTAGCTGCGAGATGAAGTGCCGAATAGACTGAAGTTGACCTTGAAGACCTCTAATTTTTCTGATATTGCGAGGTGGAGGAATTTCCATGATAGCTTGCACCTTTGCAGGATCCACCTCGATTCCTTTTGTGGAGATGATATAACCAAGCAATTTTCCCAAAGTTACTCCAAATGCACATTTCTTAGGATTAAGAGGTAGCCTAAACTTTTCCATATGATATAGTATAGGGCCTAGATCAGTAAGATGTGCTTTCCTATCCATACTTTTAGCAAGGGTGTCATCAACATAATCCTCCATTGTTTTGTGCATCATATCATGAAATATGGTAGTGACTACTCTCTGATACGTGGATCCAGCATTCTTAAGACCAAAAGGCATAATGTTCCAGCAGAAAGTGCCCCATGCACAAGTAAAAGAAGTCTTTTCTTGGTCCTCTGGCACAATTTTGATTTGGTTGTAGCCAGAGAAACCATCCATTAGGGAGTACATTTAGTATCCTACTGTCATATCCATAATCATATCAATGTTGGGTAGTGGAAAACCATCTTTTGGACATGCCTTACTTAAGTCCCTAAATTATGTGCAGACTCTAATAGATTTGTCATGCTTTGAAACTAGAACTATGTTGGAGATCCATTCTACATAGTTAATTTCTCTAATGAACCCAACTTTTAGAATTTTCTCCAACTCTGCCTTGATAAGTAAAGCCACATGTGGATGCATTTTTCTAAGTTTTTTCTTAACTGGTTTTACTCCAGGAGCTATCGACAGGTGATACGTGATAAGATCAAGATCTACACTAGGCATGTCAGAGTATGTCTATGCAAAGTTTATCTTTTTCTCTTTGAATAAATCTGTGAATTCTTTGCATTCTTCTATAGACAATGATTTAGCCACATGAATAATGTGTAGATGTTCTTTTGTACCCAAATTTATCAGCGGAGTTGGCTCAATTAGCACCGATGAGAGTTCATGGAAATGACTAGAAAGTGTATCAAGTATCTCATCCTTAGGTTTTCTTGAAGAGGTTTTCACCTTTGGATACGAGTCTATTCTTTTTACTTTTTTTGGATCTGATACCCCCATAATGTGGTTTTCACCATTAGAGCACCTATTTTTTCTTTTTTTCATTTTATGACTAAGATACTTGATATCAACCTCGGTCATGTTGACACTTTATTCACTAGTGGAAGACTTTACTGGTTCAATGGTGTGAAGATAACAGGCTAGAGCATAGTCATTCTGGAATGTGAGGACTTCATTGGATGAGGAAGGGGAATTCCAGTCTATTAGCTCAGGATGTTGGAGTGAGAGGGAAGTGATGGGTTCAAGTACATTCATGGTATAATCATCAAAAGCACTAACTAGTAAGCTGAGACCTAGAGCAATCTCATCCAAAGGTGTGTTCAAATCCCTTTGACTCCTAGCAACCATAGTAGAAGACATGTTAACATTTATGGAATTAGATTCATTAGACCTTTCACTAGACCCTTCACCTATGTTGAGAATCTTTTCATAGGATCCTTCTGAAAGACTGTCGAACTCATATTCATGTGAATCTATGTCTGAACTCTGACTAGGATGTTTGCACCATGAAGGTTTGGGAGTTCGTGTGACACCAGCCTGTTCTTGCGCAAACTGCTCTTGAAACTGTGATGGTATGTATCATTCACCTTGGAAACTAGGATCTTGTGACACCTTCCATTGTTTGTATGTCAGAGTAGTAAATGGAATAGCAACATTGGAGTCACTATCAGCCTTGGCTATAGTGGCATGTATCATGACATCATCTGGCTCAGGAAAGAATTCTGCCAGATCTGGAGGAATAGGATAAGGAAAGAAATCCTCATCAAAGCTATCCTCTATGGTATCAAATGTAACTGTGCCTTCAGGTTCTGGTGGAGGATCTAGTTTTGCCACAAATTTGTTAATCCCTAGATGGAACAGGATCTTCTTAAAACCCAAACTAGTTGTGTCTTTCATCTTTTGACCCACAACTTTAATAGGTTCAACTAACTCATTACCATTCACCCCTATTGGACCACTTCCTTTGTATCCAAAGTGTTTCATCATTTTAAGACCTTCATTATTGGGATCTAGCTAAAAAACTAGGGTAGTATGTTCAGATATGTCCTTTCCTTTGTAAAGCCAAGATTTAATAGCTCTTTCCTCATCTTCATATTCTAATGGTGTTGAATCTCGTACAAAGGCACTATCGTAAACTATTTCAGGAGTAGTAGAAGATTTATTGCTCTCAAAAGGTCTCCTGTAGGAATGAGGAGATGGAGGTAGAGCTGCTAATGATAGAACAGGTTCTATTTGATATCCCCCCATGCATGTGTCTTTGATTTTCAAATTCTATTCCATGTCTTTAAGCTTGGCATCATAGAATTCTGTGTATTCTCTGTTAGTAGGAACAAGACTATCAGCTAACTGTGTGAGCACATTACAAGAAGAGCCCATATTAGCAGGGACTGTCACTTTTGCACCATGGAAAGGAAACTTGATGCACTGATGATACATGGAGGGAACCGCTTGCATTTCATGGATCCATGGTCTTCCTAACAGGATGTTATAAGCAAGAGGAAGGTCCAGCACCTAACATGTGACATCTCTTTCAACCGGTCCAACCCGAATGGGTAGCACAACTAAACCTTTAGACTTTATTTCTTCTTCATCATAGGCCTTGATAGTAATTATCTTATGGGAATCTATGTGATCTTCATCATAACCTAGCTGAGCAAGAAAGTGAGCAGAGAAAATGTTGAGGCCAACACCATTATCAATAAGGATGCAACGGGGTAGTTTTTTTCCAATCATGACCTCTATATGCAAAGGAGTGTTATACGGGTGAATGATTAAATGGTCATCTTCTTCTAAGAAAGATAGATAGTGTGGTGAAGTCAAGTGACCCACCATGGATTGAAAATGATCAAGATTAATGTCTTTTGGGACATTAGCGTCTATGAGGGCTTTATCTAGAATCTTCCTGTGAGCAGGCGAGATCTTCAATAGCTCAAAGATAGTTATTTGAGTGTTGGTTCTTTTCAGCTAGTCAAGAATGCTATAAATAGAAATAGGAGGTATGGGGACCACTTTCATGGTCTTGTTGGTAGGACCAACACAAGCTTTATCCATAGGTTTTTTTGGTGCAGATGTAGTAGCAAGAGGGTCAGGACCCTTGAGAGTAATCTTAGCATGGATCTGGTAACGGCATTTGCACAATCCTGAGATGATTCAGATTTAGACAAGTGAGACCTAGGGCTTCTTAAGACAAATAGGGTCTTAAGCTTAGAAGCATCCCCACTCCTCTTGGTAGTAATCACATCATAATACTCCACTTTAATAGGTTCAATCACGTTGATGACATTGTCATAAGTGGTATGTCCATAGTTAACCTTGGCATTGTTGTTCTTGGTATTGGAAGACTCACCTTTCTCATGATGAGGAAAGGGATCTTTAAATTCCTGGTGATCTGAATTCTCATTATGATTTTCCACAACAATAACCTCATTATCAATAAGATCTTGGACCTTATGGCGCAACTGAAGATAAGTAGCAGTCTTATGACCCTTGTTTTGGTGATAGTCACAGTATGCATTGGCATTCCACCAATGGGGTCATGGTTGTAGATCATATAGACATTTTTCCAAAGGAGTGAAGTCTTGAAAATTACATCAAGTAGTTCTCCCAAGGAATTAAATTTGTGCTTGGTTCGAGGGGCCCAAGGTTTGTTGCTAGAGAATCTAGAAGGTGGTTGAGTATTTGTTGCAGCCTTTTCAGCATTTTTGATCACTTGTATACTAGAAGTAAGATTGAAAATTGGTTTTGAAGGAGTTGGGGTCACATTATCAACCACTCCATCATTCATAATGTCCCTATTCTTGTTGAAAAAATTCCCTTTATCTTTGTTGGAAGAGGCGGAACCTTATTTGTTGTCTTTGTACAAAGTCAACTCACCTTTCTTAACCATAAATGCCTCTATCCTCATAGCTTTCTTAATCATGCTATCAAAATTAAGGGGACCTTGAAGCTATACCTGATACCCAAAATCAGGAGTGAGATTGTCCAAGAAGATATCGAGTTTTTCAAATTCAGGTATTTTACGAGGATACTTAGTGCAAAGCTGTCTCCATCTCTAGAGAAATGTCAGGAATGGCTCCCCTTGTCTTTGCTTGAGATTGAGAAGGCCCCTAATGTTGAAAGGATGTTGTATGTTGTGAGAATAATGTTGTATAAAGAGATTTGCAATCTCATCAAAAGTCTTGATGTCGGTGGGTAGTCGAGAAAACCACTCCATGGCAGGTCCACCCAAACTTTGGGAAAAGAGACGCATCAAATAGGTTTGATCATGAATGAAATCCATAGATAGGGCCCCAAATTCTCTCAGATGATCTTGAGGATTGGTGGTACCTAGATATTTATCATACTTAGGGAGTTCCACACCTTTGGAAAAAGGTGGCATATGAAGACTCCTATCAAAAGGAAAAGGATAGATGCTCTCCATCATGAATTGTTGTGCAGGTTTCTCCATATCCTTCATAAGTTGGCTAATTTGGTTTTGCATATCTTGAATCATCTTTTGCAATTTGGCAGTCTTAGTCTCTTCTTCTTTAGCCACAAGTGTTTCCACTTGGAATTTTGGGGGTAGCTTAACTCCTTGTTTTGCCAAATCTAGAAAATATTTCTCTTTATCTTCTGCAAGGAGATTTTCCATCATATTGATGAGCCTTATTAGATTTTGTAGCATCTATGTCATTTTGAGTTATCAGCTCATCATCATTACCGAGGATCTCATAAATGCTTTGACTCTATTCTTAACTCTGGTCATGTGGAGGAGGGCGATGGTGATGCTGCTCCTCTTGTTGACCCTGATCATTTTGAGATTGGTCATGGACGCTACTGTATTGACCTTGTAGGTAATCAAAAGGAGTTGCCATGTCATTGATGTGGGATTGTGCTATGTACATAGGTTCAATGTGAGTGTGTGTCTTGAGATGAGAGTTTGTGGTCAATGTAACTTTTGGTAGGTCAAAGGCGTTGATGGGATCAAAATGATTGATATGTTCAAATGGATCACTAAGGAAACAAGGATCATTAATAGGGTCAACCCAAATAGGTGACTTTATAAAGCTTTTTTGATCTGAAAGAAATGTATTCTGTTGATCTTGAAACAAGGGATTATAGCACAGCTGGAACACTAGTTTATGATTTGGACTAGGATCTATACTAAATGGGGAGGAGGAACATGAGGATCCCTCTTGACTATCAGATTGAAAAACAGGTTCGGAATGAACTTTTTCTTGATTACGAGATTTACGTCTACCTATTCTAGAACCATGAATAAGAAATATGTTTCTACTTCTATTCATAATAGGCATAGATGAAGATGAAGTGAGAGAGAACTTAGGATCCAACTGAGAATTCTGTCTCTAGAAATAGAGAAAAGGAGATAATAGGCTAGAACAACCAAGATGTGAAATGCACCTAGAACAAATCCTTAAGAGTATGTCTAGAATAGCTGAGATGTGACTATCATGTCACAAGGTACAAAAGAACAAAAAGGTATGATAGAGAACAAAGAGACAAAATGAGTTTGAGCAAGAATTAGTCAGTTCACAACTCAAGACAATCTGTTTCAGACTGTAGACAATAGGGAAATAGGCAATTAGATCTCAGGTAAAAGTCAAATCAGACGAAAAAATCATCAGTCAATAGGAAATAACTCACTATTTTAGGACACTAGAGAATATATTCGCGTGAGAAAGTGTTGTTTCACACAAGGAAACTCATAACTGTGTGTGAGAAAATGAAAGCTCAAGTGAGGAAGTGCTCAGTTTCTGAAATCTCGCATGAGAAAACTCTAGGTTTCGATAGATCAACTCAATTTTTGAGACAAAAATAAGATTTCAAGACACGGTCAATACTTTTGTCTGACAGAATTTCCTGATTTAGTGTATTTTTATGATAGTCCAGATCAGCAATCTCAGTTTGAATGTGACAAGCAATTATTAACAAGCACAAAGTTTTGATCAAACAATAGTGATGAAAGAAGTAGTCGCAAATAGTTCTACCAAGGACAAGGCAACTTGGTTGAATCATAGGAGTCTTTATTTAATCATGATTGGATAGTTTAAGACTCGAAACAAAAACTTAGTTATCCCTACAAAAAAAATGGTAGAGAAGACAAAATCCGTGCCTCACTATCTTATGCGTATGTGTGCACCTCACATAGCAGTGTCACCCCCGAGAGAGCGCCCATGCATTTGGTATTTCCAAGGACTCAGAAATATATGTTCGAAGGTTACCCTTAAAGTAGGGGCCAGTGTAATATACCACCTCAAGCATCCAAGTGCATACCTATGTTGAGAATCTAGGGGAGAGATTCTTCCCCCTCCTTGCGTACAGATTATGTCTTCTTTTGGAGGTGATCTGAGTAGGCATCTAAATAAGAAATTTTTTGGTGGGCTTCCATTCACAATAACCTTTAGTGCCCCTTGATACAGGGCTGGGACCTAGCGGCCACACCAACACTTGAAAGTCATACACCCCTGCAAGCAGGGCTAGGAGCAGCGCTGCTCAGTACAACAAGCAAGGCTTTCTCACGATGATAGTCAGAATCATGAGAAAGAAGTTACCATGGCTTTGGAGTATTTGGACTCAACAAAGTAGAATTTATTATAGTGAGGTGAAATCATCAGCGATAGGTGTGTACTCACTTGGGTCATTCCCGGAGGTTCAACTTCTGGCAGGCCCTCTAAAGGTGACACAAAACTTGGCTTGGATTTGAGGGTCAGATTTTTTGATTCTCTCAAAGAGAGAAGAGCATACTTCTCTACATCTTCACCTTACCCAAACATGCAAGACATATTCATCACTGAGATAACTCTCCTCCAACCAATTCACAAGCCTTTGGGTTTCTGATTCTCTCAAAGAGAAAAAGAGCATAATCCCCTAACAAGTGAACGTGCTAAAGGTTCGTTAACTTTCCTTAATTACCTAGGTCTCCATCATTCTAGCAATGTCTAGGTCTTAGATTCATCCATGGGAATCACTTCCATGTAATGAAGAGCCTATTCCCCTATTTTGCTATCAATATTCCTAAGAAATTTTAACAAGGCCCTATTTATACTATGTGAAGAAAGCGATAAACAAGCACAATGTTTTTTTTTTATAATCTTTGACAACCATCCTGCAAACAAACCATTAGAAATTTTATATCTTTATCAAGCAACCTACAACCCACTGTTATGCTGTCAAAGAAATTAGAAAGATAAAAAATAGCAGCATGTTAGAATGATCAGGAAAAATCAGAAACAATACTTGCAAAACAGTGAAATTTTTAAAAAATTGGCCCTGAGTCTTGCGCGAGGAAGTACAAGGCTTCTTGTGAGGAATCGTAAGGCTTCGCATGAGGAAGTGAAAAAATTCATGTGGCCTGCTCAGAATTCTCGTGTGAGAATCCATACAGAGAGAAGTATGGCTGTACGATAAAGTATGGAATTTTATCAGAAATTTTTTTGAGAGTGAGGTCATAAATCAATTTTTTGGCCCACGGTGGGCACCAAAATATGTGTTTCTGAATGTGACCTATAAATCAGGCACAAACACAACATATTCATTGCTCAATCATTGAATTGAGAAAATGAACATGAATTGCCCATTCCACAAATTTGATTGAATCGACCTGTTGCCTCCTATTTAGTTGGGGTTTTTCAGTTACTCTCAGAATGAGAGACAACAACCATGACCATTGCTAAAATGGAGGATTTTAAAGCATTATAAAAACTAAAATACTATTTATTCTATATGAGATGCAATTGTAATCTAAGAATTTAAATACATATTTTAATCTAAGAAGCTTGAAAGAAATGATAGAATTAAACTATTTGATACATAAGCAAACTAATTTGAGATGCAAAATACCATTAATCTAAATGAAATCATACTAATTATGCAACAAATGATTGAAAACATGAGAGAATTGAGACAAGAATTTTCTATAGTTTTGATACTCTAAAATTGCTCCTCCCAAATGAAGAAAAGGAAGTCCATAATATAGAAGAACCTGGAAAGAGGATGAAGAGTTTCTTGGAAAGAAACGGCTGACTCTTCATCTCCATGGAGGAAGGTGAGACAAAATGAGGAATTATTTAATTAAAGAAATGAATTATTGCCACATGGGTGGCTTTTCACATGGAACTATGGAATTCTTTTGAGGATAATCCATTCAAATAACTAAATAATTTTTCAATTCCTTTTGATGTGTATTAGCTAAAGGCGCTGGAATTAATTTAATTTAAAAGTACTTAGGACTTTAGAATTAAATTAATTAATCATAGGGATTTTTAGCTAATAAATCTTCCAAATTTAGGAATTAAATATAGTGTAAGATTTATGCAAATTTAGGTTTTCTATATTTGAGACTAAGTCAATTAAAGACAATTAGGAAGGAGAATTTTCCTAGTACAATAGGACTTTGATGATGAGAAAATGCACCAAAATTGATTAGAATTGTAAGGTTCCAATTTTGGGGTGTTACAAGAGCTAGCATCCATGCTCAGTGAACTTGCAGTTGACTTCATATCTAGTTGCAATTTCTCAATTAACTATTGATTTTCTTTTGTAAAGAAAGATTCATCACATAGTCTTTTATATAGATAAAATACATTGTTTGCAACTTCTTCTATAATTTCAATGAGAGAGGAAACTTCAAGCTATTGTGTAGCTATCTTTTTAGATATCTTTTCCAGTACTTTGTTCTCAAACTTTCTCTCAGACCATTACAATAGTTTGTCATTTTCCTCGATATTATTATCAGACACCTTTTTTACAATGTGAACTAGCTGTTTTAGTATAGGTGCCTGGTCATTTACATCATCCATATCAAAAGTATTTACAAAAATATCTTTGATGTCATGTAGAATTTGCTTCTACTTCTGTTCTCTCTTCATTTCTTCCTGTCTCTTCTTCCTCTTCAAAAGTTCTTGAAGGGTTTGAATCTGCTCGTATGAAAAATTCTCAAGATCCCATTTAGGAATCATAATTACTTCATCTAATGTGACATTTATTCCTAGTGAATTCTTATTATTTAGCTTCCTCCTTTTGGGCTCAGGTGAGCTATCAACCAGCTTAGTTTCAATGATTTCCTTTCCTTTGTCAGTAAGAAATTTAGTTGCTGACTTCATCTTAATCAAGATTTCCTGTTGGTCACGTACATTCCTCATTTTGGGTCTAGTGGGGTAGATGAAGTAGAGTGTGGTAGGTTTACCAACACTTGTATAGCCTCTTGTTCTTTAGGCTTGTCTCCAGTTACTTCCATTTTGTCTCTATTGTTTAACAATGTCTGAGCAACCTCTAGAATAGGTGGATTTTTAGTATTTACCTCTTGATCTTCTGGTTTCTCTTTCTCAGCTCCTTCTTCTTCATTTTTCTCTTTATCAACCTTAGTATCCTTGATAGGTGATTTGATAGTTATGTCTGCTAGCTCATCCTGATCCTCGGCATACACATCGCTAACATTGTCCATTGCGGTGTCAATGGGACTATCCATTTTCAAGTATGTAACTTTCTCATCACCTATTTCCTTTTGTATCTCAGTTTATTTTTCTATTTGATCAGTGGTGATTTTCTCAAAGGTTCCTTCATCTATTTTCTTCTCTTTTGTAACTGACAACCTAAAAATCTCTTTCCAAATTTGAGTACTTTTTTGTACTACTCCTTCAATATCATTCTTTAAAATATCATAAGCTCCATATTTGGGTACAAACTTTTTCTTATATTGATCAAAAAAAATTTCTTTCTATTTCTTTGTCAATTGTGGCATGACTCTATCCAAAGTTGCTTCCCTAAATTGCCTTTTAGTCATCAATGAAAATTCCCATTTACTAGATAAGAAATCATAAAGTTTTGTAGGGACATTATTCCCTATCTCTATAGATGTCAATTTGAATGTACTCATCATGTCTAATAGATCTTCTTGTAACTTGACCTTATTCTCTATACTTTTGTTTTTATATTTGATAAATTTAAATCTAGATAACCCAGTTGAACTTCTAATGTTCTTGCATACCTCATCAATGTCTATAGGATGTTTGAATGATGTTGTAGGTATGTTTCTTAGCACATCAGTGTCAGTTTCCTCATCTTCTTCATCACTCAATATTAGTCTCCTTTTCCTTGGTCTTTTGGCAGAACTTCTCGACACGACTTTTGTTTTGACTTGTTTCTTTTTCCCTGAGCTACTCTCGGAAACATTCTTCCTTATGTATACTGATGTTCTCACCATAGGAGGTGAAATAGCTGATGTCTTGGTCCTTGGTCTATTTACAGCAAGAAGGGTAGCTTGAGGTTTAACTTTTCTTACTTTGGTTGCCTTGGCAACCATTGGCTATTTCCCTTTCCCCTTAACAACTACATCCTCTTCAGACTCAACTTCTTCTTCTTCTTCTTCACTAGGTATGTCTTCTCCTTGTCCAGTAGTTAAGCCTAGAGAAACATCCTCTGCTTCCTCATCACTTGCAATGCCAACCATCTTTTTCAAATTCTTGACAATATTTTTCCTCTTTCTTTCCATGGTGCCAGGCTTTAGGTTCATAGAAATTTTGGCCTTGGCTTCTTCATAATTACCAAAATGTTTACTAGTACTATCAATTTCCTTTACTAGGAGTGTTGTGATTGTTGTAGATGTTTCATCTGTGTTTACTTCATAAGGTAATGGCCTTAACCATGATACCCTACGTACTATAGCCTGAACATAAGTGTAATCTGTGTCAACTAGAAAACGCACATCCTCATGATGTTGTTCCACTAATGAAGTAGGAACTCTGCTTCTCAGTCTCATACTTTTATTGAACTCCACAAAGTATGTTCCCATCACATTATCAAAGTTATCACCTAACTGTTGAATCAATACATTTATCTGTTGGGTGATAGGTCTATCTATTATCCATACTATGTCTCCATAGGTAGGAAAAGTCTTGTGAACATAGAAAAATATGCATACAAGAAAAGATCTGAACTTACACATAGAATTCTTTGTTTTCATGATTGATGTAAGGTTCTTGGCAAGCTATGTTAGTTGAAGCTCAGCCGGGTCATATGTGTGATCCTTTTTGATGATCTTCCATGCTTGGTATACTGCAATGCAAGGCATGTTGTCTAGTCGGCTTGACTGATAGAACTTGTGAGAAATAACCCTTATAGAAAAATCAAGTTCCAAATCTTTGATGGTGGAAATAGTCATTCCTCTTTTGTTCCATACAACTTTAGTGACCTTCTATATGTCTTCTTTACTTTGGCATTTCATGGTCCTTTTCCTATTGATTGTAGGGTAACCAGTTACATGATATATGATATCCTTGGTAATCTTTACTGGTCCATTCTCCAACCAAATGCTCATATCATGTACCCTGCTAAGAACAATTTTGATCCATTCTTCCCTGAAATTCCTCAAAAACTCTAGGGCTCAAGTTAACCCTCGCTCAGCTAGATGATTGTGTTCAAGTTCTAGGACTCCTTCTATACATAGCTTCCCATAGGATTCCCTTAGCTTTTGGTCTCCAACTTCATTGATTTTACACATGTAACATGCCCTAATGTCATGAATCATAAGCACCTTTGGAGCGATCAAAGATAGGGCTCCAGTCAGATCACCTTTGATAGCGATCTCAGGAACGGCTCAAAAGTTGGGAGGAGCACAGGTGTCACTCCTCACCAATTGAAATTCTCTCAATTCCTTCTCCATTCCCTTAAATGGTGCAGATGAAATAGCAGCCATGATTTCAAGATAAAGGGTTTCAAAGATGAAATAGAGTACCTCGACAACTGTCAAAGTTCACACTTTTGATGAATGGTCGATGACACGCTATAGAATTCTTTGAAAATATCTAATGAAATCAAGTTCGCCAATTATTCAACACTTCAAGAAATCTCAAATTGCAAGGTGAAATGAATTGTGAATAGTTCATTCCTTTATAGGCTTTGAGGTAGATTTGTAATAAATGTTTTGTCCATTGGAGTTAGAGAAAAATAGCTATCCTCGGTCGAATTTGACAACCTCTTGGTCGCAACCCAAACTAGCTCGGCACATATGCTGACGAGCTTGGTCTTGGTATAATACTGATGCTAGGCACCTTTAGTTCTTAAATGACTTTACTCGGTACTTTATCTTTAAAATATGTCCTGATGCATCTTATCATATGCTGATATGGACTTTGGCACAGTATATGTTAGGAACTGATGTAAGATATGAAATTTAAATACAATTCCTTACGTACCTCTTCTGCTTAGTTTGAGATTGTGTGATCACCTGATTCATTGGATTGGGTGACCTCAACTTTAGTAGTTTCACTGCTGCTCAACTCTATTTTTCTTACCCATGTTTGGCTCATCTGTGCTCTAATTTCCTCAATATTAGGAGCAAGTACTCTTGTCTTGCACTCTCTCTTAGTATGACCAAATTTCAAACAACTAAAACAAACTAGGCTTCCATTCATCCAACTCTTAGATCTTCCTCTGAAATGTGTCTTTATGCAGTCTTCAGGTGCATGTCCATACTCTCCATAGTAATGACAACATTGCCTTGTGTTATAATAACAATTGTAAGTGTTTCCTTTTCTTGGTGCTTTTTCTTGTGTCTTTAATGTCCATTGATGTCTAGCATTAGATCTGTAATCTTGTGCCTTATATCCAAATTTTTGACAATTGTAACAATATTCATTGATTCTTGATGTGGGAGGTGCATCATTTTCCTTAGCCCAACATTCATGTGCTTTATGTCCAAATTTATTACAGTTAAAGAAATAACCATTGAACTTAGGTTTAGGATTGGACTTACCATTCTTGCTTCATCAAATGTTTGCAGTGTGTCCTAGTTTTCCACAGTGGTGGCATACAGGTTTGTTTCTCTCTGTCTTTGCATTCCTCTTTTCACCAGTCTTTGATGATTCTCCTTTCTCAGTAGATGTTTTTTGTTTAGTGTGACCTAATCTAGAAGAATCTTTTGGTCTCCTTGATGCTTCCATCAGATTCTCAAAATGAGTCAAAGCTTCATTAGGTTTATTCAACCTTTCATTCAGTTCTTTCTTAAATATCAAATCATCTTTCAATTGACTGTTCTCAGATCTCAGATTCACAATTTCCATGTCTTTCCTACTGATCTCCTAATTTGCAAGTAGCAGTTGAATTTCCATGTCAACCTAATTGTTTGTCATCATTTGTACATCATGTGTCCTTTCATCAAGTCTGACAATTATCACTCTTTTATCTGCTTCAGCCATAGCTGTGTCATCTTCAGCTTTCTTCTTTTGTTCCACTACTTCACATATTCTTACTGTCTGCATTTCTTGTTCTCTTTTTAGGTTCCTGACTTCTTCACACAATACATTGTTCTTTTCCTATAGATCTGCAATTGCTACATTACTCTCAATAGAATCTCCATTCTGAAATAGATATGCAGTGTCTTCTTTTTGATAGTGAGTATCATTCATTTCTTTGGCCAAATCTTTCCTAGATATCAATAACTTCCTCAATTCCTATCTAGCTATCTCAAGCTGATGTAAAGCTAGCTGAATTTCAATCTTTTGATTCTCAATGACTTTACCCAATCTGTAAATCTCCATCTCTAGATCTGTACTCTCAAGCTGATTAAAAAATTTTGTAGGAAAATGAAGCTTTGATACCAATTGTTAGAAATACAATATTGGGAAAGCAAGATACTGAGAGGGGGGGGTGAATCAGATCTTAAACTTTAATCACTTTAAAAAAAACTTATCCACAAACATATAAATATGTAATCAATCTAACATCTAGTAACATTCATAACATTAAATGAATAACACAATACATAGAATTTGGTAACCCAGAAACCCTAATAGGTAAAACTAGGGTGGGGATGACACCCACAAATTCTTCACTACTACAATAATAAAGTGTGCATGTTAGGGCTACAAAAGTTTAATCACAATATGCAATCTACCTGGTTAAAGGTCTTCTTGGTTAAGAGCCTTAGACCATTACAATCTACTTTGTGAAAGGATTTCAACTTATAGTAAAGTAAGCACTCTACTATGAGATTTAGAAAGGTCTGCTAGAACCACTCTATTAAGAGATTTCACCTAATACACTTGTTAGAATGTCTCAAGATAGGATCCTTCGATATGCCCTCTGATGTTGATAACGGATCTCCTCTTTATAATACCTT
The DNA here is from genome assembly GCA_018584345.1 of Thuja plicata. NCBI lineage: Eukaryota > Viridiplantae > Streptophyta > Pinopsida > Cupressales > Cupressaceae > Thuja > Thuja plicata. Next base: position 893,587 of record MU224493.1, read on the forward strand.
TTCTGATCTTATAATATGATATGTCTTTACTCTGCTGCTCACTGCTCTTATACTCTACTAAATCTATACTTCTTATCAAAATAGCCCTTCACACATCTCTCATGTATGTATGCACCTTCTCTCTGTGCTCTTTGTTGGTTGTAAATCTGGTTTTGGTTCATTGCCCTAAATTTTGTGATCCTCTTGCTCTCTTCTTTCCTAAGGTCAGAAGTCTCTCATCCTTATAATATCCCTGTTGAAATTTTTTAGGGTCTTTAGGTCAAAATCCTTATGAAAATGCAAACCCTCAAAACCCTAGGTCTTGTTCTAAGCCAAAATGAGAAAAAACCCTAAAATGTTCATTATGTTTCTATTTTAGCATTACCTTTTTTGAACAACTTAAGTCATGTGTATTTTATCTTAGTCACCTAGTCACTTGATCCTAACAGCATATTCCTTCTTGTTTTGAGACTTGGCGATTAACTAGTGTCGGGATGTCTCTCAAAGAAACAAAATATTCCTTATGTCTTATGAGACTTGGTAGAGCCCTTCAGTCATGAAGTCTCCCAATAAAGAAACACGTCAGCAAAAGGTAGCAGGGTAAATGTTTGTCACATAGTCTCTGAAATATTTGTTAACTAACATTTGTAATCAGTGATTAAGCGACCAAGGTTAGTCATGGGGTCTCGTAAAGAAAGATAACATTCAGTGACTTGGAGATAACTGAAAAATACTAAGATAACCATCTATCACAGAGTCTCTGAATAAACTGAGTTAAGTATTTCATCTAGTGACTTTGATTCCTTCAGTCGCGTGATCGCCATAAATAAACCATGGTTAGCCAGGAAAATAAAATGACATAGTCACCTGGTCTCCAAAAGAGTTAAGGGCTAAAGAGTTGAGTCAGTGACAAAGAGATGATTCACAGTTGCATGGTCACTAAATATGAAATTTTAGAAAAGGCGGCAGTTGCTGACATGACAATGTGAAGGATTTGGGGTCCAATGAAGATCCATAATATTGATTGTTGTATGAAAAAGGTAGCTAAGATGTCTGACGAAGGACGAATCATATTCCTTCTTGTTTCAAAACTTGGCGATTAACTAGTGTCGAGATGTCTCTCAAAGAAATAGAATATTCCTTATGTCTTATGAGACTTGGCGGAGCCCTTCAGTCATGAAGTCTCCCAATAAAGAAACACGTCAACAAAAGGCAGCAGGGTAAACTGATAAGTCGCGGTGTCGTGTGAAAAGGTTAGCAATTAGTAAATCTTTATGAGACTTGGCGATTGCTTCAGTCACGTAGTCTCTGAATTGGCTTGCAGTTAATTGATGTGTTAAAATTTCATGTCTCATAGTCTCCAAAAGAGATGAAAATTAAGTGAAAGATGCTGAGACTTTGCGACAAACCGCATGCAGTTTGAAATAAAAGACAGTCGGGTGGTCGCTGGCTTAAAATGCTAAGTCAGTGTCTATTCAGCAATTCAGAGACAAACAGTTAGAAGGGACACATGTCCACAAGGTGAAAGGATAAAGGGTAATCATGTGGTCTCCTAAAAGAATGAGGTCATCTGGCAATTAAGAGACTAATAGTATAAAGTGCTTTGTTGTCGCATAGTCTCTAACTGATATAAAGGTATTAAGAAATGTTCACCGACTTGGCAGAGCCATCAGATGCAAAGATGAGAAGATCAATGGTTGTCGCGAAGTCTTTGATTAAAAGAGCTTAAAGGTAAAAGTACTCATGACTTGGAGATGGCTGTTTGTCACGTAGTCTCTGAATTAAAACTAAAAGTAAATGTTTGTTGCATAGTCTCTGAAATATTTGTTAACTAACATTTGTAATCAGTGATTAAGCGACTAAGGTTAGCCGCGGGGTCTTGTAAAGAAAGATAACATTCAGCGACTTGGATATAACTACAAAAGACTAAGATAACTATCTGTCACGAAGTCTCCAAATAAACTATGAGTTAAGTATTTCATCCAGTGACTTTGATTCCTTCAGTCGCGTGATCGCCATAAATAAACCATGGTTAGCCAGGAAAATAAAATGACATAGTCACCTGGTCTCCTAAAGAATTAAGGGTTCAAGAGTTGGGTCAGTGACAAAGAGATGCTTCACAGTCGTGTGGTCGCTAAATATGAAATTTTAGAAAAGGCGGTAGTTTTTGACATGACAATGTGAAGGATTTGGTGTCCAATGAAGATCCAAAATATTGATTATTGTATGAAAAAGGTAGCTGAGATGTCTGACGAAGGAAAAATCATATGAAGACATGTCATCTCCTTCAAATTTTATAAGGATTTTTCTGAAGATACACATATATGAATTTGATTTCCTATCACACTCATGAACTATGACTAGGTTTTCAATTAATTCCACAGCATGATGAATTGAAAGCAAAATTGATGGTTTCTCAAATGATGAGCTATGTACTTGAAACAATTGCCATAAAGAGTTGATTGAAAGCTCATTTTCAACTTATCTTGCATTCAGAATTATAGAGAAAAGAAGTGCTAGGTTTTCTATTTTTTGAAAGTAGAATTTGTTTAAGTTGTAGCATACTTAATTGATTGACAAGTCTTGAATTACTAAGAGCAGTTACAACGAAGAGAAGTAGGTCCTGAGAGAAGATTTGTTTCAATATCGGTAAGATAGAGGATTGAAATAAAGAAAAAATGAGTAGAGCAGTCAGTGTGGCTTCAACCAGTGGGAGAAGCGATGAGGTAGATGACGATGCAAAGGGAAAAAGGAATTATTATGATGAATTCCTAAAATTGCTGCCAGGTTCTACACAGAACAAAAGGGCAAATGCAAATGTGCTGACTGATGATTACTGTGAGATCAGGGATGCTAACACTCTAGGATCAACAGGTTTTTCTCTTTTCAACTACTTCTATAACAATTCTGATAAGGCCATTCCAGTGTCAAACCCTTGGACTTGTGTTCTAGCCAGTCACTTTGATGTCCTGTCTAGGATAATTAAAAAAAATGATGGCACTCCCTTGCTAATCTTGAACAAAAACTCATTTATGCAAGCCTTTGGCTTGTACAACACCATGTCCACCAAAATCAATATTAATAAGCAAGAGGAGAGATATAGGTTAAAGCCTAGAATTTCTAGGGGTCAATTACATAAGCATATGCTCAAGGCGGTTAGAAACCATCTTACTCCTATGCCTGGAACAGTGCCCTATTACTTCAAGGAATTGCATTTTTATATCAAGTATATCACCTATGCCCTGTGTAGAGTCCTAGGGATAGATGGAGGAGCTGAGAAGATAAATGCTGGATTTTTGATGATGGTGCTGGATTTACAAGAGGTGCATTCTAGCACCAGTTATGATTACATACAGTACATCATTGACAAGATGCATGAAGGATTTTTAGCGACACAGAAGAAGATGAAGGATCCCAAGGAGAAACAACCTAGGTTCTTTCACTATTCCATCCTCATGCATCTCCTTCTACATTTTAATTTTGGGATCATGGATGTGAACAATTTGAATCCATAGAGGATCTTCTAGGACAAGCCTAATCCCATTCAGTTTTGGGTTAGAAATTGGAACTATACATCCAAGGATTGTGACTATTGTGCATTCAAGAATTGGATTGTATATCCAATGATGCAGAGCATGGACATCAGCAAGACTAGGCTCCCAATCAAGGTGCTGCAAATATTGAGGCCTTGTGATTATATAGACAAATGGGAGGGAGATCATAATTGGGGAGACTTCTTACTAGAAGAGAACTTCACCATGATCAGGGTATATGGATGTGTACATCCACCCCATATCTTACCCTACCATGTGCCATCAAGAGTTGCTGCCATGGAATTCATCTGGCAGTTTTTATTGATAGATAATGAGAATTTTGCGCTACACAAGAAGGGGACCTTAACCTCTAGGCAAATTAAGATCTTTAATTTCACCATTGGCAAGGGTGCCATTGATTCAGTAAGTAAGTGGTTAGAGAGTTGCAGAATGGGGGCAGCATATTATAGATACATTGACCCTGAGGATTTCATGGCAGGATTCAGGAAACTTTTGACCCCCACAATTCCTAATTCAAATGTTCATTGTGAGTGTATAGAAGAGGATGCATCAAGAAACCTTCTTGATGAAGATGAAATCAGAACAAGGAGAGCAAGGATTCAAGAGTTACTGAATCTTGAAAAGAAAATAAGAAGAAATGGGTTGGCTTTTGGAGGCTTCTACCCTGATTTTCCCTATTTTGATAGGATCAAATCCATGATTGATAATTTCTATGTGCTTTGTGAAAAACTTGATAATGTTCTGGATAAGAAAGGAGCTCAAGAGCCTGATCATTCAGAATTAGAATATGAAAGTGGTAGTGATGGTGACCATGCCCGTCCACCTCAATATGATTAGCCTCAACAAGATGTTGCAAAGGTACCATAGTTGCAAGGAGGAGAGGGCCATATCATTGACCTAATAGAGTTCTCTCAGGCAGACGATGTAGAGGAGCCCTCAGCTAAAAGGCAAAAAGTTGACATAGGCCAGCCTTCAATTGTTAGGTAGGAAAAGAAAAAAGATAAAGTGAGTGCACTCATTCCTGGGAATAGGTTATATGATCATAACCTAAGAAAATTGATTAGACAAGGGAAGAGGCAACAGCTAGATGAAGAGGAAAATATTGAGTTTCCTTTGAAGTCATGTATTGATGAAAGATTAATACATCAGCAACAATTTTTAAGTGATGACAATTTCATCAAGACTAACGAATTTAAAGACTTTCTAAGATGGCATAAGAAAGAGAAAATAAGGGCTGAATTAAAGGTTGATGGAGAAGAAACAGTCACAAATGAGGCCCTATTGGCTTTACAATCATATGACCATGACAGTGAGGATATCTCACCAGATGAGGCCAGACAAATGGTTTTAAATAGTGGCATATTGCTTGCTAAGGGCTGGGATTTGGCCTTAGCTTTTATCATTGATCAGATAAGGATGTAGCTAGACTTGAAAATGGCAGTGAAGTGCAGATGGGAGACATGATAAAGGGTTTTGGGTATAGCCCAAAGTCTCAAGATTTTTCCATGTGGAGCCTCTGTCCAAAAGACAAGAAACCTCAATTGGTAAACATCCAGGAGAACATGGTGGGCAATCAGATGGTCTGGTCAATACAGAATACAAGGGATCTAGAGATTTCCCAAATTATGACTCATTGGGCATACTTAAATGAAGACAAGACCAAGAAATTGTCTGATAAGTGTAGCATTTTGGTAGAAGAGACCAGTGCCTTGGCCAAAGACTGGGAGATGTGCCATATCAAGATACACCAACAGAACTAGGTGATTGCTGAATTAATGAAGCAATTAGAAGAGAAACCTGTAGTGGTGTATGTGCCTTCACAACAGCCTTTGCAAATTGAGGAGAAAGAAAAATCAAAGGAGGTGGTTGAGAAGGATGAAATGGGAGAGAAGAAGAATGAAATAGCCTTAAATGCATTTAGATGCATTCTACAACACAGGACTGACATATTGAAGGATAAGACAAATGTCATCCTCAATGCATATAATAAATTGCCCACCTTACATGCAGAAGTGATAGGGTACATTTCAACTCTGAGCCCTTATTTTGTTAATTGGTCTCCTAGGGTGCAAATTCTTGAGAAACTTGCCTTTTTGTAGCCCCTAAGGTCAGATTTGCCTGAGGTGGTGACAGAGGTAGAAGATGAGGTTAAAAAGGTTAATTTATCCCTATCATTCTTCAAAGGCAAGTTGAACCAAGTAGAGGCTAAATTGAGCCTATTTTCTTCAGATTTCAATAGATTTGTTCCTCCCCTAAAAGGAGAAGATGATTAGGTAAAGGCCTTAGAGGCCTGGAAAAGTGAATTTGACAGCAGGATGCCTAGTAATGAAGCATTCATTTTAGGATTTGATTTGGATTTAGAGGGCTTTAATAAGATTTTGGATGAGGCTTTCAAAGCTAAAACTGACATCAATAAATTCCTAGTAGATGTTAAGAGCATCACCGATGTCAGGTGAGAAAGGCAAAAAGTACAAGTACAGAGCACTCAGAGCTTCAAGTGGCCTATAGAAGATGAGGTGATAGCATGGGACCTAATGACTAGGCCCAAGAAGAAGAAGCCTGTAATAGAGGAGGAGGTCCTTGATGAGGAGTAAAAGGGGAACACTTGGCACCTAATCAATGAGCATAGGGAGGTTAGCTATTAATAGAGATAAGTGTAAGTTAGCCTGTAATGGAGGTCACTTAGTCTTGCTGCAACTACCAAAATCTATCCTGAACATTGTCAGACAAAGGCGCCAGATTCCAGAAAGGACAAAGAGTATCAGATTTTATCCTCTGTTTTTGTCCTCCCACCGCTTCTACAACCTTTTCTTTTGTCTCTTTTGTACTTTTAGGGTTAGGTTCCTTAAACCATCCAAAGCTTGTTGCATCCTAAAATAAAGGATTCCAAGATGGTTAAGGACCTATAAATAGTCCAATTTTGTAATAGAAAAAGAGAGATGAAATATATGGAAAATCAACTTTTCTAGACTTTTATCTATGTTTTTCAAGCTTTCAAGATTTTTATGTATTAAAACAGTACCATATCAATAAAATACAGTGCAATTTTACTCTATTTCTATTGTTGTCTCTTTAATTATTGTGTATGCTCTTTTATGTTTGAATTTGTAAGGCAATTTTAAGCATTTTAGCTATAAGGTAGCTATCTAATTACTTGCAAGTTTCTTTCAAGGAAAGAACTAAGTTTTGTAAGTAGTTTTAGGGAGCATTACAATAGTTAAATATTTGATACAATATCATAGAGATGACAGGATAAATTGTAAGGTATTTTATCTGAATTGCATGTGAGTTGCAAAGCATCTTACAGTATTTTGTTTTTATGCATTTTTGTGAACTTCAAGTTATGGACTCTATAAGCCCAAAGGATAGGCACTGGTCTAGGAATTGATTTGATAATCTGTCATTATCTAAACATTCAAATACTTTTCAAACCAATCATTTTAGAATATTTTGTTTAGAATCAATTGTATTCCTAAGGGTTATAATTGAAGTTTGTTGATTTCTTAAAGAGAAAATCAAATAGGTTATTCCTCCTAGATTCATAAGAGTTATAAAAGGAAAAAAGAATGCAATTCCTAGTTATGTTGTTGTCTTCTATCATTAAGACATTGATTTGGATTGCCAAGATTTTTCTCAGAATAGTCATAATCATCTGTATTGTTATATACATGTCCATTTAAAATAGAGCATTCAGCACATAAAGTAAAATCCACTCTGAAGATACTATTAAGATAGTAATCAGTCATAGGTAAAACCTACCTGAGTCAGTGGATCTCAAAAAAGAACGAGGTGGTAATAGGTATCCCCAGTGTTATCAAAAACCTCATCAATTAGTGTTTTTCTCTTGCTTGAGTTAGAGTGTTAAAATGCATTGGGAGTCAAAGAGTTGTTTAAGTATTCAAGCATCATTTAGAGGCCCTGCAAGTAAAAACCCTAACACTCTCCAATCACTCACTTATAACTAGGGTAAGAAGAAATCTTATTATACTCTTCAAATCTGGCGAATAGATCTAGATCAATGATAAAAAATAAAACTTATGCCTCCTAGGGATTCCAATTTTCTGATTGGCTTCATTCCACACATAGGATAAAAAAATTAACTACATAATTAACTTCATAGAGAATATTAAATCCTTCACATATGTTGGGCCAAAACACCCATAAGTTGGCCCAAACATATTACCTTAAATTTTGTGTCATATCTGACATGTATGTCAAAACTATCTTTCTCGGCACTTAAGTCTCTGGCACTCGGCATGGAATTGCCAAATAGCTCAACATCTATGATCTATTCTACTGGGCAACGACTTGCCGGGTGGCTCGGCCTATACTATTTTAGCTTAGCCACAGTGGTAGCTGACCAAAACTGACTGAATAAATGACTAAGTGTAGACACTAAATGATCAACAAAAACTTAGAGATTAACATTTACATGGCTAAACAACATGTACACATATTCTTCTATCTTCTATCTCACATTCTTTCAATGCATTTTCAACCTGAAGTTCAACGCCTGTACATCTAGAAGAGACACTTTTCAAGATTTTTCTAACGCTTAAAATACTTCTTTTAGCACATTTAATAGTAAAATAACACACTATATCAGTTAAATGGTTCTTAGTAATTAACAACTAGCACACAATAATAGTAAAGTAGCAAGTAGTAGGTTTAAACTAGCACATAACACTGCCTTTCATTCTACAAATTAAAATAAAAACCAGAAAATTCAATGATAATTTATTTCTATTTTGTAGATGTCAATCCACATGAAGCTGTGTAAACCAGGTTTCTATAAGAAGGTGGAGTAAATAAGAGAAATCAAAAGGTGGAATAAGGAGAAATTGGCTAAGACTTGTGTTATGCCCTACATACCCTTCCCTGTATTTTTTTGCGCAAAATGTCGGGTCTCTATTTTCTTTTCTTCTTCTTTTTCCTTTTTGGGTTTTCCCTTGCTTTATTTTTTATTTTTGGATTGGTTCCTTATTTCTTCTGAGCTCTTTTGGTCCCCCCCGATCTTGGTCTCCCTTTTGTGTTTGTTATTTATTCTGGGATCTATGTCCCAAAGTGTCATCCCCAAGTAGGTGATTTTGGATGTTCTGTTCCCAACAATCATTTTCCTTTCTTTGGAAGAGGGATGACCGTTAGGTGTTTGTGGGTCCAGATCTCAGCTTCTGACGTGTTTCTCAAAGTTACTTTTGGTAATCAATGCACTTTCCTAGGAATTACTTAAGGCATTTTACCTTTTCATTTTTACACTTACTACAAACAAGTTACCTTGTGCCAAACTTTTCTGGAGAGTGAAGAAATTTATTTTCTGAGTGAAACATTTGGGCTAGAAGGTGCAGAGCTATGTTCATCAAATCTGGTGGAGTGTTTAGGTGATAGAGTGAAGCAGTTGCAAGTCCTTCCATTTGACATTTTGAGATTCAAGTAGGCCCTTGGGATTTTTCTTTTCTTTTACTTTGGTTTTATTTCTTCTTTGTTATGCTTCTTCTGTGTTTCATTTTTCCACGTGTTTTATGTTGTTTTTGCGTGACTAGTTCATTGTTTTTCCATGTCTGTTCTTGGTCATTCTTTTGTCCATTTTTCTGCTCTAGGGTTGCATCTTGTATTTGACATAATTCTATCCTTGATTCTAGTGTTTCCTCTTCCCTTTGTAGCTATCCAGCTCGGAAGGAAAGGCACCTGCCCTCCTGGGCTATAAATTGTTGTAAATATCATCTGCTTCCTGTTGGGGAGTTTGTAAATCTATCTGGTTTTGGTTGTCTTGTATATTTTGTAAATATCTTGTGGGTTCTCCATGTGGTAGAATCTATAGTGTGTTTTATAGGAGTTTGGTTAGTGAAGCTGTAGGTTTGAGTGTGTGAGCTCTGGTAGCTCGATGTAGGTTTTTCCCTATCTATAAATTATGCAAGTCTGCAGTGCTTTGTTTTCTCTTTCTCTACTTAGAGATGTGGTGTTTGTGAAGTGGTTTGTCCAGCTAGGTGTTAGGATAGTTTTCCCCTAAAAGACCCATTGTCTTCCCCATTCTTTACAAGGTATCAGACCACGTCTACTCAATAACTAGGCTCACCACCCTGGTTGGTGATGCCCTAGACAATGAGGAGGTAGGTGTGTCAATTGCTGAGGTTAGCTTGTCAGCAGGCTATTAATTTTCTCTCTCCTTCATCATTTCTACCTTAATGGGGAAATTAGTTCCCATGAACAAATATTTAAAACTCATCCCAAACGGAATTCATGCCACTCACGCCAGAACAACTATTCAATTTTTTCATTACTCAATAGAGTGGGAAGGCGCGTGTTAAAGTATGGTAGCAGGGCCATTTGTCTTATTCCTGGCAGTTGCTATCTTTTCAAGTTAGTGTCAAGCATGTTAATTAATATGGCCTTTTCTACCTCACATGACCCTTTTTTGAGTTATCATTTTGGATCCTTGGTAAGCGAGAAGTATTTTATATGTTAAAATTATATAAAATTTTGGACATATGATCTCATTTAAGATACCCTAATGATTTTGCATTTCAGGTGAAAAGGAGAAGATATTCTCAAGGCCTCCAGAATCTATAATCTCTCAACATTATGTACTGACGGTTGTCCAGTTTGTAGGTATAGGTTAAAGAAAACAAGAAATAGCTTCAGGATCTTCACCTCCTGGGAGTCCAGAACTCCCAAGTGTCTCTCCAAACACCAACAAGAAGAACAAGATAGAGAGGACATTAGAAAAGGTCCCACTAAGCTAGAAATATAATAATAATGGGACAATTCATGGGTCCCAAATTAAGTTTTTACTTAAAGAGATCACCGACATAGATGTCGGCACCTAGGCCGAATTACAGAGCCTTATTCAAATGATCTCTCAACTTCGACACTCCAATGACTCCATTTCAGTTAACTTAGCCATATTCGGAATCATTCAAGTAGTTGGTCTTCCATGCTCAGTACAAGTGTTGGAGATAATTTTACTCCTAGCTAGGGGTTATTTCCAAGAGAGTATGGATGATGTGTTGGTTTCCCCTACTCCCCTCGAATTCTCGATGTCCATTGTTACATTGGACCATGACGCCACTGCCAGAGGGTGGGGTATCCCACAATTTGCAGGAGCTATTTCTCTCACCAAGGCCAAGGCCCTCTAGCAGTATGAGGATGCATAAGACATGGCCCGACACCACCTCAACACACATTGGATGAATAGTTCACATCAGGACTACAAGAAGATGTGGACACAGATTCCTCACTCTGAATTTAAGGAGCCAATCCATGCGGGAATTATCTTCTTATGCAAGATCTTTGGGCAGACACTTGCCCAGGAATTCTCCCCCTGGATTTATTATTTCTAATATGGTATGACCACCAACAAGGCTCACTTCAACTAGAATGATATCATTGCCAAACATGTAGACTCCTAGATGAGGAGAGTCGACTTAGAGTGGAAGTTATACATGACTTCCTACATCCTCTAGCCACTAGCCTGACAGTCCTAGGGGATCTGAGGTTTAAAAATGGTTGGTGTTCTTGGGGAAGGACCCGATCAGGCCTCTCCATGGGACCACTTCCCCTAGATTTAGTGGGACTAGAGCTTCCTGTTGTAAAGTGACAATGCAAACAATTATTATTTTGTCATTATTGTCAAACCTTTACTGGTGAGACTATTGTTATGTATTTGAGTACCATATCTCTTTTTGATGAAGAAGATTTAACAAGAAGACCAAGTGGATGGTTGAGTTAAGGAAAATAAAAGGGTACTTGATCAGTTAATACTCTGGCAAAGCAATTAGTTGCTTATCTTTCAAAGATAGTTTTTCTGGCTATTCTGTGTGTCGAGTAAAGTTGTTTGTGACGAGCAAAGTTGTTCATTGCTTAGAAAAGTTTCTTGTGCCAAGAAAATTTGCTTATGATGAGTAAAGTTGTTCAATGCCAAGCACCATTGAAATTGCCGAGTGGAAATAGTGATGTTGGCTGACTTACAAAAGTTTGATTAATGATGAGATTTGAGATCTCTGGCTGACTTAGTTGATTTTATTGGGATATGTAGTGTTAACTAAAGATTGATCCATGTCATTTAATACATGGGTAACCATAATTAATGCATGGTTTCAAGATTTAATTAGAGACTACTTTGGAGAAGTAAATGTAATATAAAGATGGGATGATCTTTTGGATCTGACCTAACCTAAGATCTACGATCTTGTTTAAGTGGTAAAAGATTTATCTAACCTAGACAAAGAGGTATATGATAACCACAGGGGTTATTCATTTGGTATGTTGAAGTGCTGCTGAATGTGAAGTTGCATAATTGATTTACTGTTTGGCATGATCTAGCAGAGAAGGCTAAATACACAGGCATAGAGTTGCATGTGTGATTTCTTGACAGATTTCCAAGCAGATCAGAAGGTTGAAATGACAATGCAGCCTATCTAGTAAGTTAAAATTGGAGCTATAAGTGGATCTAAATTGCAAAGTAAGTTGTATGTACCAGATCACAACTGCTGAATACTTTCTTACCATTGTATCAGTCAAATCCTTTAACAAGGTTGACTTAACAGTCATTTGTATAAATCCTTGAACAAGGCGGCATTTAGATTGGAATGTTCTAAGTCCTCTAACAAGGCCACTCTTGACAGGGTGATTAAATCCTTTAACCAGGTCACACCTAGTAGTGTGTTATTGTAACCTTTAACAGGGTTGGCTCCTCACAGGGCATCACTTCAGAAGAGTGAAAACTTGGTAGCATGTTACTGGTGGTTTTTCCCATATTGGGTTTCCAAGTTAAATACTTGTATCAACTTGTGTGAATGCTTATGGTTTGCTTTACTGTTATGTTACTACAAGCTAATTTCAATTAATAGTAAACTACATGATTAAAGTTGTTGATTTATGTTACTACTGCCAAGTAGATCTGAAGTACAGAAAGTTTTATTTACTACATCTAGACCTAAGGATAACTAATTCACCCCTCCCCTCTCAGTTATTCTAAATTCATTCTAACAATTGGTATCAAAGCCTTACTTGCATATGCAGCCTACATAGGATTCAAAGTTTATCAGATGGATGTGAAATCTACATTTCTCAATGGTATCTTGGAAGAAGTATATATTGAGCAAGCTGATGGCTTTGTAGACCCAAATAAAAGGGATATGGTTTGCAGATTGCACAAAGAATTATATGGATTGAAGCAAGCGCCAAGAGCATGGTATGAGAGACTGCACAATTATCTGATCAAGATTGGATTTTCTAGAACCAATGACAATAACAACCTATACTTGAAGATAGAGCAAAGAAAAGGTACATTATTAGCTGAAATTTTTGTGGATGATATCATATTTAGTGGACAAGATGTTTTACGTCAAAAATTTGAAACAGAGATGCAAAATGAGTTTGAGATGTCTATGTTTGGTGAAATAAAATTCTTTGTTGGCTTACAAATTTATCAAATGAAGAATGGTATCTATATCACTCAATCTAAATATATCAAAGAGATACTG
>MU224493.1:909279-920210 GCA_018584345.1 Thuja plicata
GCATGTTACTGGTGGTTTTTCCCATATTGGGTTTCCACATTAAATACTTGTGTAAAATTGTGTGAATGCTTATGGTTTTCTTTAATGTTATGTTACTACAAGCTAATTTCAAGTAACAGTAAACTGCATGATTAAAGTTGTTGATTTATGCTACTACTACCGAGTAGATCTGAAGTACAGAAAGTTTTATTTACTACATCTAGACCTGAGGATAACTGATTCACCCCTCCCCTCTCAGTTATTCTAAATTCATTCTAACACTTCGTACATTTTTGCAGATTCAATGATGCCTTCATCTTTCATGGGGTCAAGGTGATCACTAGTGATTAGGGATACAGATTATCACCACAGGCCATGAGTTTGGTTGGTGCATGGGGGAGATACTTCATCTAGTTTTCCTAGCACATGTACATATAGGTGTTCAACTTCTCCAGAGAGCCCTTCTTGTTACCCAAACATTATGGGGACAAGGTAGTTTTTTTAGAGTTCTCACTAGTAAAATTGCCCGCTATTTTTGACAAAAATTGGTTGAATTATCTACGCAGATTGGTCGAAAGACCCACAAATTGCTTTGTCGGTATTTTTATCATCGAAAGATAAACACATTATTGTTAACATAAAAATTTCTACACAAAATTGGTCAAAATTAGCATATTCAAACGCCTACATTATTTGTCCAAATGTTAGAAAAGTTTCAGCCAAATTTAGTCGAAATGTTTGAAAAGTTTCAACCAAGTTTAGTCAAAATGTTTGAAAAGTTTTGACACAGAATGGTCAAAACATTTTGACCAAACTCTTTATGTTTTGACCAGGATGCCAAACCCATGATGCAAGATTTCAACACAGAATGGTCAAAACATTTTGACAAAACTCTTTTTGTTTCGACTAGGATTCCAAACCCACGACGCAAGCTTTCGACCAATGAATGTGAAAATTTTGACAAAAAATGTTTTAGGGATTTTTCTTGTATGAATAACAGTGCTTGAAATGACTACTTGAACACCATGCCTTCTAATACTAATTCAGGAACAAGAAAAGCCTAATTGCTAAGGACTGGATAAGGTCCTTCTTCATTTTTGAGCTCCACATATACTCAGGCAGGTTTTACCTCTTAAGATTGTTGTTTACATAGTATTTGTTGATGTGGACACTGATTTTCTATGTATCTTTTGTTAAACCAACCTGTGAATTACCTTGCAAATAACCAAGCATAACCAGATGCAATATATAACCATACAAACCATATTTATAAGCATAACAAGAATCAGTGATACAAGGATTCTCATCCTTCTTCCTTTGCTTTATAGGAGGGATAACCTAATGGATTCACTCTTGAAGGAATCAATAATATGGACACTATCCTTTTGACATAGGTCCTTATGATTTCAGTTTATCTGTTCCTAGTAACAAAGTATTTTAATTGATTTGGTTTTGATATATTAGAATAATTTAGACAAAGATAGATTATCAGACTGTTTTCTGAACTAGTGTCTATCCTTTGGGCTATAGAGTCAAAATAAGCGAAGATATCATAACAACAAAATACAGCAGATTGCCTTACAACCCACATACAATTCAGGTAAATTGCCTTACAAGTTACCTTGTCACCTCAAATCTATTGTATCAAATCCTTAAACAAAGCAGTATGCTCCTTGAAACTACTTACAAAATTTAGTTCTTTCCTTAAAAGAAACTTGCAAATAATCAAATGGTTACCTTATAACCAGAATGTTTCAGAATACCTTGTAAACTTAACATAAAAGAGCACATATAAAGAATAAAGAGATAGCAATAAAGGAGAGTAAAATTGCACCGTATATTATTTATATGATCCAGCTTTTCATACATGAAAGATTATACAGCTTCAAAAGATAGACAGAAAACCCAGAATATCTGAATTCTGTGATATATTATCTCTTTTTCAAAATGTTCCAACATCAAAGACCCTTAACTATTACAGCTCCTATGCTATATATAGGTTTATGACCATCTTGGAATCCCTTAAGGATGCAACAAGCTTTGGATGGCCAAAGAAAACCTAACCCTAATGTTACAAGAGAGACAAAAGAAAGAGAGAGAAGAAGCGGTAAAAGGACTGAGTCAAAAAAATATAAACAGATATTTATTGTTCTTCTCCCAATCTGGCGACTGCAATCAGATTTGTAGATGGTAGCTGGTATTATTTATGCTAATTTCAGATAGTTGTGTTTGCCTTCTCACCTACATTCTCCTTTTATAATAACTATCCATCTTCTCTTTGAACAGTGCAGTGCCAAGTGTTCACCTTACTCATCGTCCAAAATTTCTTCCTCTAGGACAGGCTTCTTTTTCTTTGGTGTGGTCATAACTTCCCAAGCCTTTACTTCATCGTCTGATGGCCATTTGAAGTCCTGAGTACTCTGTATCTGCACCTTTTTCCTGTCCCATCTTACATCAGTGATGTTCTTGACATCAAGTAGGAACTTGTTGATATCAGTCTCAGCTTTAAAGGCTTCGTCCAGTATCTTATTAAATCCTTCTATATCAACCTCTGTTCCTAAAATCAAAGCCTCTTCACTAGGCATCTTGGTGTCAAACTCACTCTTCCAGGCATCTATAGCCTTTACCTGGTCATCTTCTCCCCTTAATGAAGGGACAAACCTATTGAAATCACTTGAAAAGAGACTCAATTTTGCCTCTATCTGGTTCAATTTTCCTTTGAAGAATGAGAGAGCAATGTTTACTCTTTTGATCTCATCTTCAACCTCTGTGACTATTGGAGAAAAATCTGGTCTTATGGCTTGTAGAGATGACAATTTCTCAAACAAATTTACCCTAGCAGACCACTTTGTGAAGTAAGGGTTCAGAATTACCAGGTACCTCATTACCTCAGTATGCAATGCTGGCAACTTATTATATGTGTTAACTACAACATAAACTTTGTCTTTTAGAATATCAATTCTATGTTTTAGTATGCCTTTCAATGCCTTCAAACCTATTGCATTTCCTTTTTCTTCATCCACCTTTTGTTCCATAGCCTCTTCTAACTTAGGCTTATCTTCAATCTGCATTGGTGGTGGTTGTGTAGGCACATACACTACCTCAGGCTTCGCCTCCAATTCATTTGTCAATGTCTTTATCAACTGATCCCTCTAGTATAGTTTTATGTGGCACATGTCTCTGTCCTTGGATAGTGCACTGGTTTCTTCTAACAGAGTAGTATACCTCTCAGAAAATTGCTTTGTCTTGTCCTCATTGAGTTGAGCCCAGTGTGTCATAATTTGAGAGATTTCTAAGTCCCCTATGTTTTGTACTAACCACACCATTTGATTCCCCAAAATATTCTCTTGAATGTTTACTAACTGGGGCTTCTGGTCTTTTGGGCTCAAGCTCCACATTGCAAAGGCCTGAGACTTTGGGTTATACCCAAATCCTTTTATCATTTCTCCTACCTGGACCTCACTAACCATTTTAAGGTCTGGCTACTTCCTGATTTGATCTATAATGAATGCATATGCTAAATCCCATCCTTCAGCCAATAAGATCCCATTTCCTAGCACCATCTTCCTGGCATCTTCAAGAGAGATGTCCTCACTTTCAAGATCATAATTTTGTAAGGCCACTAGAGCTTCATTTATAATTTTTTCTTTCCCATCCATAGTTAATTGGGACCTGAGCTACTCTGTTTTGTGCAATTTGAGGAAGTCTTTAAACTCCTCAGTTTTTACAAAGCTATCATCATCTAAGAATTTTCGCTGATTAAGCAATCTTTCATCAACACAGGCCCTGAGTGGTATCTCAACTTCATCTTCTGGATCAGGCCGTTGCTTCTTACCCTCCCTAATTGCTTTTCTCAGGTTATGATCATATAACCTGGTGCCAGGCACTAAGGCCTTAGCCTTATCCTTTTTCTTATCTTGTCCTTCTACTGAACGCTACCCTAACTCCAATTTCTGTCTTTTTGCAGCAGGCTCCTCTATATCATCAGGCTGGGTGGAAACTGTCAAATCTATAATGTGTTGTTCTGCTCCCTGCAACTATGGGATCTCAGCCATTTGTTTCCATGAGGCTTGTTGTTGTGGAGGATTCATGGGAGGACGTGCATAATCATTGTCATCATCACTCTCTTCTTCGAATTCTAAGTGTTCAGGTGACTGAGCACCTTTTTTATCCAGGACTGTATCCAATTGCTCTACTAGCACATAATAGTTATCTATCATGGCCTTAATCCTATCAAAATATCAGAGATCAGGGTAAAAACCCCCAAAGGACAACCCATTTCTTTTTATTTGTGTCTATAGCTTCAGCAACTCCTAAATTCTCAGTCTTCTCATATGAATGTCATCTTCATCCAAGAGGTTTCTTGTTGAATCTTCTTTTATGCATTTACAATGGACGTTGGTATTAGGGATGGTAGGAGTATACATTTTCCTAACCCCTACCATGAAGCCTTCTGGGTCAATGTACCTATAAGGGGCTGCCCCCATTCTGTACTTCTCCAACCACTGACCCACTTCATCAATGGCATTCTTGCCAATTGTAAAATTGAGAATTTTGAATTGCCTAGGGGTTATAGTCCCCTTTTTATGCGATGCAGAGTGCTCATTATCTGTTAGCATCAACTACCAAATGAATTCCATTGTAGCTACTCTTGCAGGCACATGATATGGCAATTTATGAGGTGGGTGAATGCACCCATATACTCTGATGATGGTGAAATTCTCCTCCAAGAAGAAATCACCCCAGTTATGATTTCCAAGCCAATTGTCTAAATACTCACAGGCCTTGAGCAGTTGTATGATCTTTAATGGGACCCTAGTCCTGTTTGTCCCTAAACTTTGAACAATTGGATACACAATCCAATTCTAGAAGGCACAGTAATCACAATCCCTAGAAGTATTATTCCAAACCCTGACCCAAAACTGGATAGGATTTGGTGCTTCTTGATAGAATCTCTGAGGGGATAAGTTATGAACATTCATTATTACAAAATTGAAGTATAAGAAAAGGTGCATTAGGACTGAATAATGCAAGAATTTTGGCTCCTTCTCCCTGGGGTTCTTTAATCTTTTCTGGGTTGCAACAAAACCCTCATGCATTTCATCAATTACGTACTGTATGTAATCATAGCTGGTGCTTGAATGTACCTCTTGCAGGTCTAGTACCATCATTAAGATGCCAGCACTGATTCTCTCTGCATCTCCATCTATCCCTAGTACTCTACATAGGGCATAGGCATTATACTTGATGTAGAAGTGTAGGTCCTTGTAATAATATGGATAGGGCTCAACCATAGCACCTAAGTAATTTTTCAATTATTTTAACATATGCTTCTGCAACAAGCCTTTTGCAATACCAGGCTTGGAACTATATCTCTTCTCCTGCCTTGTCATGTCAATTTTAGTAGACATGGTGTTGAATAAGCCAAAGGCTTGCATGAATGAGTTCCTGTTTAAAATTAGTAGGGCAGTGCCATCATCCCTTTTAATGGTCTTTGTCAGGGCATCATAGTGATTTTCTAGGTCTAGAAATAGGTCTACATCTAAGAAAACATCAGGAACAAGTAACCTAGCTAGACCACATGTCCAGGGGTTTGAAACTGGGATGGGCTTATCAGAGTTTTTATTGAAATAGGTGAAAAGAGAGTAACCTGTTGTGCCTGGGGTCACAGCATCTCAAATGTTCTTGTATTCATCTAGGAGAACATTAGCATCAGCCTTCTTATTTTGCGTTGAACCAAGCAGGAGATGCAGAAACTCATCAGAGAAACTCAACTTTCCTTTTTGTTCGTCTCCACTCCCTCCACTTGTTGAAGCGACACTCATAGCTCCACTCATATCTGCAACACCTTGAATCTCCTTTTCTCTTACCAATATTGAAATAAATCTACCACAAAGAGCAGCTGACCGTTCTGTGCACAATTTTTCTGCAATTTAGAACTCTCTGATCAACTTTGGATATATTGCAAATGAGCAAGATATCTCTCTTTTCTAAGAACTTAACAACTTGGATCTCAAAATTGAAAGTACGGTGAGTACAAATGAATGCACCATCAACTCCTTATAGCCATCATTCAGAGTACGCAGCTCATAATTATGAAACATTAGTTCTGCCATTAATTTGACATGCTGTGAATTTTGAAATACCTAGCCCTAGTTGCACGAAGTTGACAGGAAATCAAATTTTCAAAAATGAATCCTCAGAGCAATCATATAAAATTTAAGAGAGCTGACATGTCACATTCTAATTCATTTTCTGTCTCACATCTCATCTACTCTTTTTGCATAGTAATCAAAATACGAGCCTGTGATTGGTTGCCGAGAGATTTACTCTGTTACATCAAAAAATTGCCGCCGCTTTTCAGATCTTGTAATCAGGTGACTGCGCGACTACATTAAGTCTCTTTGTCATGGGCTTATGTCACTAACCACGGTTCCATCTCAAGACTTGGCGATAATGTGCTTTCGTAACCTTGGCTGACCCAAGTTACAATCTGGCGACCAGGCGACACAACTAAAATCATAGTCGCGCAGAGTTAAGACTAACTCATCTTTCTTTTTGAGACCTTGCGACTTGCCGTTATGCTTAACCTTCACAGTTATCTCCCTGTCGCCAAATGCTTAATTTCTATTTCAAGACTATGCAACAATACCTAGTCGCCCAGTCGAGAGAATCAAGCCCTGAGCATTTAAATTTACCTTAACAGGTTATAAGCGCCCTTTTTCACTTCTGACGACTGCACGACATACCCTAATCGCCAAGTCGGGAGGACTTTTCCCTTGGGGCACTTTTCTTTCCAGACTTCTCAACCACCATTGGATCCTTTGATTCTTTCATTTGACATTTGTCTCTTAATCGCCAGATGTTCATGCCTGCCCTTAAATCATTCCCAAACATCGCGACAGAAGGCAAAGCACCTTAGTCTCGTTGTCGCTAAATCCACTTTCTCCCTCTTGCAACCATGCGGTAACCTTCTCTTAATAGCCACCCACCTTATGACACATGTCACTCGATCATTGGTTCATTTATTGCATACTGGAGAACTGAGTCATCGTCATGTTCTGGCGACATCCTGAGTAAGCAATACTGCAAACTTCAAACGGTTAGTCGCGTAGTCTAAATCAAAATCTCTTAACCGCCATTCTATTCTGAGACCATGTGACTGAAAGCCTAACTTAACTGTTAGCTTTGATTGATTTGGCGATAACGTGACATGAAGTAATCGCGAAGTCTGAGAACATTTTCATAACTATGAGAAATCTTCCGCGATCACCTGACTAACAGTGGGCCCCATCTTTATAAAGCTTTATAACATGGATATCTTGCAACTACCTGACTGAAAGAAATCACTGAGTCTCGTAACACTGAAGGAATATTCAAAAGTTTAACGAGACTACGCGACACAAGAAAAAAACAAAGTCGAGAAGACAAATGAAATATTCATTCTGGGTAACGCAATGAGGCGACTTGAATTAAAACACATGCCTTTAGTGAATGGAAAAATTAACGCTGAAACATAAGACATGACCTAGGGTTTAATTTCATCATTTAACACTTGGATAGGCTAGGGTTTTCAGGGTTTTTACCAATTTGAGCAAAGTTTAGACTTGAAAACCTGAAATTTGACACGGGTAAGGGCAAAGAACTAGGAAAACTGCCAAAAATAGGAAATACAACTAACAGTGGCTCTAACTGAGGATGGTTAAATGAAAGTTTATACCGAGAGCCACAAAATCTCTGGTTGCAGACCACCTCCCTAACAGAGAAAAACCCTAAAGCAGAAAGGGAAATATGTACAGAATTTACAAACAAGGGACAAGGAAAGGAGAATATAATACAAACTTACTTGTGCACCTTGAACCTTCACTCAAAGAAGGGCTTCAAAAATTGCCCATGCACAGGCAACTCAAAGAGATCTCCTTCCATATTCTTTAACAAGTATGAGTCTTTGCCAAATTTTTCTACAATAATGAACGGTCCTAGCCATAAAGACTCAAACTTCTTATGCTTGCCTTTAGCCTCTTCCCTTGCATTCCATTGGAGAACTAAATCATCAATTTGGAATTTTCTCTCAGTAGCCCTCCTGTCAAATAGATATTTCATTTGCTGTTGAAGCTTCACATTTTCTCTCTGACTATTTCTCCTCACTTCATCCAATTCATTCAGCTGCATCATTTTGTTTTTCATATTATCAGAGACATCTAAATGTTCCTCTTGTATGTATTGGCAAATGGGCAATAAATTATTAATAGGAAATCTCTCTTGTAAACCATACACCAACTCAAAAGGTGATTAACCAGTTGCCTTCTTAAGTGTTATCCTATCAGCCCAAAGAGCTAATCTCAGTTTTGTATGCCATGTCCTTTTATTTTGTTCCAGAGTCCTCTTCAATATTTTCAATATGCTTTTATTGCTAGACTCAGCTTGTCCATTGGCCCGTGGGTGATATGGGGATGAATATGATATTGTAATCCCATACTGCTCACAGAAACTTGTCATTTCTTCTGATCTGAAACTCATAGCATTGTCCATTATTAATTTACTAGGCACTCCAAATCTGGTCAAAATATTTTCTAACAAAAATTCAGTAACCACCTTACTAGTTGCTTTCCTTGTGGGGATAGCCTCAATCCATTTAGTAAAATAATCTATGGCAACTAAAATCCAACTGTGCCCTGTACTGGACTTTTCTTGAAATTCTCCAATAAAATCAATACCCCATACAACAAAAGGAGCTTCAGTACTCACCAGGTTGAGTAACAGAGCACCTGCAAATTTTGACTTATTGGAGAACCTCTGACATGGTTCACATTTCCTAAAATGCATGTAAGTGTCCTTGAATAGAGTAGGCCAATAATATCCCGCCCTTAAAATCTTATGGGCAGTGGTCTTAGTAGAAAAATGACCTCCACATTGTCCTTCATGCATCTCAATTAGGACTTTCTCAGCTTGATGTTTGTCAAGGCATAGCAATAGAACACTATTCTTATCTTTCCAGAACAAATCTCCTTGAATCAAAACATATCTTTGAGCTTGCAACTTCAAACTTCTCTTTTGATTATCAGACAAATGATCAGGACACCTAGCATTTTTTAGGAAGAAGACAATATTAGTATAATAGGGTTGCCTCTCTATACTAGTAATAGCTTGATCATGTGCCTCTGTTTGATTTGATTGCACTAAATCCAAGTTCTCCTCTGTCATTAACTTGGCCAAGCCTTGACCTCTTACCAATTTAGTAATATTGATTTCCAGATTGAACTCTTGAATCCTTGTAATCCATTTGCATCTCTTACCAGTAACCTCTGATTGGGTAAGAATATCTTTCACTGCTGAATGTGGAACATAGGCATGTACCTTGGCACACACGAAATAGGGTGTAAAAGACTTCACAGCCTTTACTATTGCATAGGCTTGTTTTTCCATTATTTCATAGTTAAGTTCTTCAGCCTGCAAGGATGTACTATAAAAGGCTATGGGGTGTTCAAATCCTTGCTCATCTTTCTGAAGCAAAATTGCATCAATTGTATGAAATGATGCAAATGAAAACAAGGAGAAAGGCTTAGTGTAATCTGGAGATTTCAATACCAAAGTTTCCTGCACTGCCTTCTTTATCCTATCAAAAGATTGTTGAGCCTCATCATCCCAAACAAACTTAGCATCCCTTTTTAGCAATTTCACAATAGGCTTAACAATTTCAGCAAAATTGGCTACAAATCTCCTGACAAAATTAATCTTTCCTAAGAAAGATTGTACACCTTTTAAGTTTTTTGGAGCAACTACTTTCTGAATTGCCTCCACCCTTTCAGGGTCTATTCTTACCCCTTCTCTGGACACTATATGTCCAAGCAATTTTCCCTCTTTAACTACAAAGTGACACTTATTAGGGTTTAATGAAACACCATATTCTAATGCTTTATTGAAAATCCTACCCAAATGATCACAATGATCATTAGCCCTTTTAGAATATACAGTTAAGTCATCTTGGTAAACAACCATGAACAAATCAATAAACTCTTTGAAAGCAACATCCATGGCTCTCTGAAAAGTTGCACCCACATTTATCAGACCAAAAGGCATTCTGATATAAACATATGTTCCCCAAGGAGTAGTGAATGCAGTCTTATATTGTTCTGACTCCTTGACTAGAACCTGGTTGTACCCTGAAAAACCATCCATCATTGACAGTAATTCACAACCAATCACCTTATGCAACATTGCTTCCATATTAGGCAGTGAATAATTATCTTTCAAAGAAGCAATATTTAGATTCCTGAAATCAACACATAATCTGATGTCACCATTTTTCTTTCTAACTGGCACTAGATTTGATACCCATGTTGAATGTCTAATAGGTTGGATTATCCCAACAGCCTTGAGTTTCATTAATTCCTGCTGCATTTTGGGAGCCAACAAAGGGTTAATGGGCCTTTGTTTCTGTCTAAAAGGCTTGACATCTGATTTCAGAGGAATTTCATGTTGAAAAAGGTCCTCTCTATATGCCTTGAAGTATTCATATGACCAAGAAAAAACATGCTTGTATTTTCTCAATAAATTGATCAGGTTTATCCTTACATGAGATTCCAAACCTTTTCCAATATAAACTATCTAAGGACTGTTTTGTGATCCTAAATTGATTTCTTCCAAATCCTTAATGTTGGCATTGCTTATCTTTGCTGAATCATTTTGTTTACTAACAAACAATGCTTCAAGTTCAACCAAACCCCTAGGAATCTGATTAGAACTCAATTGAACAACTTCATTTCCAAAGATGTAATCTTTTCCATCATCTAATTCTAATAAGGTACTGCAATCTATGCTCTGATTTTCATACTGATCTAAACATTGCATGAACCTTAGAATATCTTGATCATCTTGGAACACTTGCCAGTTATATATGTTATCTGGGATAACTGGTCTTGTTTTAACTTCGAGTATTGATACTCCATGTA
>MU224493.1:956053-973293 GCA_018584345.1 Thuja plicata
TTACACTTTGACTATCATAACTATCTTCATGGACTACTTCCAAATTTGCATGACCATCATAGCTCATTTTGAGTTGCTAGGAAAACTATACCACTTTGTCTTTGTAGAGCAAGGGATTTGCTACCTTGCGAAGAGAAAATCTTCCTTATGCTAGCTCACTTCTACTAGCACCCTGAGATAGGGGAAAAAGTCTAAATTAAATACTATGTGGACTATAATCTACTTAAAATAGAGGAAGCAACTACAAAAGATAACTTAATTCAAATATGAATACACCAATTGTTTGAACCTTAGCAATAATATTCTAATGTTGTAATTATCCCTTGTATAGAATGGAATGAAAAATGTTCTAATCAAGAGGAAGACATTAATAAGTTAACCATAAATTATTCTTTAGAAGATGAGGATTCTTATACATCTGGAGAGGAATGTAGAGTGTGATATTGTAAGAAGGAAAAAATATCAAGGAATACATTATCAACATGTGTTTTTAGACGATGAGGATGCATGTATAAATTATGTAGAAGATCCACATCGATTAATTAGTCTCAGAAGACCCTCCAAAGAAGAAATATTTGTATTAGCAATTGTTGTATTTGGCTACGTGTTGGTCTACTTCTAGTATGACCCAATTTAAAACTTTCACTGTCTCCCTGTGTTATTTATGTGTCTTTCTAATAAAGCAATATGAAGAGGAAGAGTATGGTTGACCATTAGATCTGAGGAGAGAAGCTAAATGAAAATTGAAATCATTTTTTAAAATTGTTTTTCTGGAAGATAGTTTAATCAAATAAATTGTTCAAATCAAAGGTTTCCTAGAAAATTTACATTCCTAAATTTGATTGGATAAATGAAGAGATTGAACCTAGGGCTTAAAGTTGGAGACTATTTTGTTTCTTGCAGTTGATTCGTATGGAGGACTTTGAAAGTCTAATTTTCCATCTCACATCTTGATGTGCATGCATTTTATTGGTGGCAGATGGTGAATGTAAACAAACAGAAGATAATGCATGTGGTAACCAAAAAATTGGAAATTAACACACAGGACCAGTTTGTGACTGCATTTTATTGTAATTTTGAGGCCTACAAACATAAAGGCTAATTCTTGGTCTGCAAGACTATGAAATGATGAGATACTATTTTATGGAATTCTACCAAGGTAGCTTGCTTGTGGAGCATATTTTTTCATCAACGGAAGTTGGCTAATTATACTGATGGAATGAAAGAACCCATTTCAGGTATCTCAAAGTTTTTGAACCTTATCACTCTTGAAGAAGGTATCCAACAAGAAGAAGCCTATTCAAAGCTTGTGTTAGGGATTTTTCTTGTATGAATCACAGTGCTTGAATAATTACTTGAACACCATGTTGTCTATATTGATTCAGATGCAAGAAAATCCTATTTTCTAAGGATTGGATAAGATCTTTCTTCATTTTTGAGCTCCACATATACTTAGGCAGGTTTTACCTCTTCATGATTACTGATTACATAGTATATATTAATGTGGACATTGATTTGCTTTGTATCTTTGTTAAACCAACTTATGAAACACCTTGCAAATGACCAAGCATAACCAAATGCAAAACTTAACCATACAAACTGTGATTGTAAATATAGCATAAATCAATGATACACGGACTTTCATCCTTCTTCCTTTTAATTTTAGGAGGGATAACCTAATTGATTCACTCTCCAAGGAATCACTAAAATGGACACTGTCCTGCTGACAAGAGTCCTTAATGAGTTCAACTCATTTGTTCTAAGTAACAGAAGTATTTTGATTAAAATGATTTTGATATTGGTTGAAGAACAAACTGCAAACTATACTCTAGACCAGTGCCTATCCTTTGGGCAAAGAGTCAATGAAAACATGTATCAGCAACAATAAACTAATGAAAATACTGTAGAGTGCCTTACAAACTAAATGTAAATGAGATAGAGTGCCTTACAAACTATCCTCTCATATCCATACATCTGCATCAAATCCTTATCACAATGCTTTTCTCTCTGAAATTATCTATGAAACTTAGTCCTCTCCTTGAAAGGAACTCATAAACAATTAGACAAACTACCTTGTAGCAGGTATGTTTTGGATGCCTTACAAACAAACCATACTAAAGCACAAACAAAATATAAAAGAGACAAGAAAATATAGAAGAGGGAAAATACACTGTATTTCATTAATAATTTATGTTTCTACATGTCCAGACAATAAGTTTTTTGAATATCAAAGACACAGAAGTATAACTTACAATAGAAATTCATCAGACCAATAGGGACCCACTCTGCGCATCTGCAGGAAAAAACCAAAACAGAGTAGAGGAAAGGAACCCTTTACAATTAAGAAAAAGAAGAAGATATAAAAGAGAAGAAACCCTAAAAAATATATCTGGCAAACACCTGTCCTTCTCTCAAATCTGATTTACATTCATTCCTTCTTTTTTTAAAATCTGATCCTGCTCGGTGACTTCAAAAATCTGATTTTACTTGCACTCCAAGTCTTCAAAATATCTAATTGATTTAACCAATTTTTAAATCCACTTGTCTTTTTAAAATCTCATTTTATCCTATTTATAACTCTTTCATTCTACCACTGAGAACCTTTCCAAATCTAATATTAATCTGAGAAAATCTGATTTCATTCTTCTTTAAAAAATCTTCAGGAAAGCAAATATGAATCTGATTTTGCAAATGAAATATATGTATTTTATCTCTTATTTCTGTGCAAATCTAATCCCCATAATTTGATCTTCATTCTATCCAAATTTGCCATTATTCTGCAAAAAATCTGATCTCTCTGTGTTGAAAATTCTTCCCGGAATGCATCTTTAAAAATTTGAAATAAAATGCATTTTCCAGAAACTATACCTTTTCCTATGTCTAAATATGCATATAACTTTAATTTTTCCATTTAATATAGTTTCTATGCACTTTAGCCTTTAATTTTCCTTTAATATTCTTCTTTGATTTTCACTTTAAACTATAGCAAATTCTTTTAATTCTGTGCACTTGAAATTTCTCATTTTCCTCAATTTTCTGCATATTATGCCCAGATTCCACCAGATTTTGACACTTGTCACATGCTGATTTGCTGCTCTAAACTAGCCTTTTAAGTCACCTTTTAACCCCAGTCATCTTTTCCTCTTTGTCTCTAAGTCTCTTGAACTTTTTCTTAACTTTCCATCCATTTGAAGATTTGGAGACTACCTTTAGTCTCTAAGTCTCTAGATCTTTTTGCTAGCCATGAGTTTATTTGGAGACTTGGAGACAAGCCTTTAGTCTCTAAGTCTCTAGATCTTTACTTAACCACACATTTAACTACACTTTAACCATGATTAGCCTTTTTCTCATTGTCTCTAAGTCTCTAAAAATTTTCTTTAAATTTGATTTGATTTGGAGACTTGGAGACTAGCCTTTAGTCTATAAGTCTCTAGATATTTTTCTCAACCATGGGTCTATTTGGAGACTTGGAGACTTGGAGACAAGGAGACTAACTTAAATAAACCATTAACCATGTCTTGACTATGGTTACTTTACACAATGTAGTCTCTAAGTCTCTTCAAATTTTTCTTAACCATGATTCGATCTAGAGACTTAGAGACTATCATTTAGTCTCTAAGTCTCTAGATGAGCTTAACTTGACTATACCTTGACTGCACTTTAACCATGTTCAAACTTTATAATGTAGTCTCTAAGTCTCTATATTATTTTACCAACTATGGTTAGACTTGGAAATATGGAGACAAGCTTGAGTCTCTAAGTTTCTAGATGATTTTCTTGGCTTTGGAGACTTGGAGACAAGGAGACTAACTTTATGCATTTTTAGTCCAAAATTATGAGGCCCACTTAGAATTTTGAAATTTAAATCATGAGACCCACCAAATGGCCTCTTGTTTCTTTCTTCAAATCATATTCTAATTTTTGGAGTATATGAATACCAAAAACTTTCACAACCCCATGCATGTGGGATATATCTTTATGCATTTTTGAAACTTTATTATTGCTGCAATACTCAGAAAGCCATAACTTTTGTATTTCAACTCTAGTTTGGCTCAAATTTTTAGTGTAGATTTCAGGCATGGTCCTTTCAAACATATCCAAAATTCAACCCAACCCAGATCATAGTTTTTGAGATATGATAAAAAATGTGGCTAGCTATGCACTTGCATTTTCAGAATTTTGAAAAGTTTCCTCAAAGTGCTGCTCATTAATGGCTAAATTTTCTTGCTAGTTAAAACCACTAATCTCTTCCATAGGCTTGGGATCCCCTTTCCATGGTTTCACTTTTCCATTTTATAACTTAAAAATATTTTAAAAACCTCTACTTTGCACTGACAAACTGCATAAACTGCCTTCAAATTTTGATTCACAAACTAATCAAAAAGAGCCCCCAAAATTTGAACCTCTGGAACTTGATTCACCTTTGCACATGAAACATGAATCTTCAATTAGCTTTTACTAAAGGTGAACTGATCTATCGGCATCAATTTGCAAAGTTAGCATCTTACCATTTTCCTGATTTTAAATTCGGTGAATATGCATAAATTGGATTTGGAATCAAGTTGGGAAAGTGAACAACTGGATTGGTATGAGTCTGAAACTCTTCAAATGGGTACACTTTCATGTTTATAACATGGGGGAATATTTAATTATGAAATGCATTCAACTGGATACATTTTACAAGACCTCAAAGTAGGCTATTTGGAAATCTGGGTAATCAGAGAAACTGGACATTTCTGGAGGACCAACTTTGGGGAGATTGAGAACTTATCAAATGGATTCAAAATGACTTAGGATTTAAAAAATAAGTTCTCTAATATGCATGTTAAACATTTCCAAAGTGGAAAAATATGAAACTTAAGAGGATGAAAGATATTCAGATGCAAAGTAGGCTAGTTACAACAATTTGACACAGGAAAAAATGAAGATTTATGTAACCACCTCAAAATGACTACTCCCTAAACATGTCAAATTTGGGATTTAAGAGCTATAACCCACTGCATATGTGAAATGAAAGGTACTGAACCCTCTTCTCAAGTAATATCTTATGAAAATCACCAGGGTATCTTTTTCAAGCATTCTACTAAGCCTTCTCACACAAATTTTCAGGGGTACTTACCTTTCCTTATTGAAAATTTTAACATAGTCACTCCAAATTTGTGCCAAATTTGGGAGTACCAATAGTGGCTCTGACTGAGGATGGTTAAATGCAAGTTTATATCGAGAACCTCAGATCTCTGGAGTAGCAGACCACCCCAAAACTAAAAAATTAGATTTTATCACTTTTCTCTTTCCTCTTTTCAACTTTCACCTCTCAAAACTTTCAAAAAATGGGGAAACCTCTAATTGAAAGAAAACACACAACTGAAAGGGAAAGAAACTGTATAATATGTTCACTATCTACAAAAGGCCCAAAGCCCCAAAACTGATATCATCTCTTACCTCTATCATACACTTGGTTTTCATCTTCAGAAATCAGAGATAATCTGAAATTATCATTTCCATGCATCTGATCAATCTCATTTCCATTATCCATTAGCTCAAGATAAAAAATATTATCATAATCTATTTGAGAACTAAATTGAAAATGATACCAATTCTGAAAATTATGTGGCATATGCATGATGCATTCATTAGTTAGCAAAAACTAAGATTCAATGCAATAATCAACAATGCCTAGCTTATTGCCACATCTTTGATAATCACCTTCTGGATGGAAAATAAAACACTCACAATTTGTCATATTGCTTGGGTTAGCATTATTACATTCATTCACATCCATCACTTGCACATCATCCAAAATTAGAGAAAATTCATCACCTTGGATATGATCAAACTTAGGACATGGAGGAATAACCTCTTTATCAAAAATAGGAGCAACTTGCAGCTTATCATCATCAAACAAACTCAAAGAAAAGTGGTGGGTGGGAGGGAAAATACCAGCACATTTATTTTTTTCCTTTGAAACTTGAGCCACTAATTGACCATCATTTAATGGTTCAAAGGTAGATTTAAAATCAAAATAAGATTCAAAATCCACACTGTTATCTAAATCAGTACTCACTTCAATACTTGGAATTTCCACATCTGCTGAATCTGAAACCACACTAAAAACCTCATCATCTGATAAATCAAATTGAATTTTATTGTAGCCTAATGAAGAAGGAGTGTAAGATGAAACAACATCACATATGTCCAAATCAGAATGCACGATTCATTTTCCTTGTCAAAATCAATATTTATTGGACATGAAATTTCAAAGCTTCCATTTCCAGAATATCTAAGATACTCAAAAGATAAAATCTCTGCAATTTTTTCACTATGAAGGGAACAACAGTCATTTTCTTCATTTATCTCCTTACTGTCTTCTTGCATGATGCTGCAAATTTCTTCTTTGTTGGAGTATTGTAGTGAAACCTCTGAAATCATATCTTCTGGTGTAAGGTCCTCACTACAAACACTTATGTCTGCATCATAGTTGTCTTCTTGTTGGTTGCATATATCTTTCTCATTGTATTTCTGCTTATAAAGCTTTATATCAATATCATAATCAGCAATATCTTCACCAGAAGTAGACTCCTCATCATCACTAAACATATGTTCATCTTTATCACTTTCAATATCATTAAATTTGAATTCACTGTCAGATTTATCATTAGATTCTTCAATAATCTCAGAATTTTTAGATTCAATATCATTATTCTCAACATCTGATATGTCTTTAGAAGAAGCATCTTCTAAACCTTTTATCCATTCTATAACTTGCTGAAACAATTTTGCCCTCTGAGAAATTGGTAAATTGCATGTATGGGGAAAACAAATTTCAACAAATAAACCTGCCCATACAAGATCCAGAGGACAAAAAATGATGTCGTGGCCTTTTAGCTTATCTAAATATCTTATGTAAAAATCACTTGTTGATTCTCCTTCCTCTCTGCTCATGTGTTCTTATAAAAGTAATACCACCTTTTCTTGAAGCCTTTGCCTCAACATATTTGTCTCCGCTTTGATAAGATCAAACTCTGATATAAGATCTTTTGATACAAATATGTCATGTTCTTCACTGTGCTCTTCTTCATTATATTGCTCTATATCACTAAACTGCTCAAAATCACTAAATCTTTTAATAAAAGAAGCCTCTAATGCTTCCATGGATTCTACTGAGCCATGAGGTAGATCCCTAATCCAATCTCTTGCAACATCAACTAAGGATATTACAAAAAATTTCATTAATATGTCCTCATGTGAAAAGTTATGACTATCTACTAACTCAACAAAATCTTCTAAATGATATTCAGCTGATTGTTCACCAAAACCAGCAAACTTTGGCAAACACTCCCTAACCTTTGATGGAATATAATTTAGATATCCATGGATACCCTCAAAAATAATTGTCCCAAACAAATAACTACCCCTCCAATCACTATATTGTGACATCTTAGCAGTCAAAAAGATTACAAACTACCACTCTTCAAATACATATCTCCTTCAAATTTTGCAAAAATGCAAGTAAAACTTGAAATATGTAAACCTCTTTTTTCACACCTTTATCCTTTTTGCTATAGTGCTACAATCACTTGATAAGGAAAAATATCAAAACTTTGTGAAATACCTGGATGTATTTGAGCTGCTGCAAATATATGATTTGAAAACACCTCCAAATCAGTTGTATTGTAAAGCCTCCAATTTGTTGCAGAGAAAAATATTTGCAACTGGCTGAGATTTTTTTCCAGTTCTGACTTCTTCAAATCAGAAATCTCACATACACCACACATAAAGCCCTTTATTGATTCCTTACTTGGCTATGTCCATAGCCATAGGAGCCCAAAAAATCTGCTGTCACTATTGTTGCAAGTTCACCTTCTTTTGTAATCTTTCTTTAACATGCACACTGGTGCAAATCAGAGAACTCAGAGTCGCCACTCACTAGTAGTGAGATTCTTTTGATACTATCTTGGAGAAACTAAAAAATTTTAGACACTTTGAAGAAAACAACAGATAGACTTGACTCACTTTATAAATCATAAGGAATATATCTTTTCTTTTGAAATCCAGACTCTATAAGTGTCTCTCTTAACCAGACTCTAGGATATTTCAGCAGAGCAAGGAATTGAACATCTTAAACTTGGTACCCTTTTATTTATCCCCAGTAGAGTCACCAATTTGTTAGAGATTTTTCTTGTATGAATCACAGTGCTTGAATAATTACTTAAACACCATGCTATCTATATTGATTCAGATGCAAGAAAAGCCTAATTGCTAAGGATTGGATAAGATCCTTCCTCATTTTTGAGCTCCACATATACTCAGGGAGGTTTTACCTCTTCATGCTTACTGATTACACAGTATATATTAATGTGGACACTGATTTTCTATGTATCTTTGTTAAACCACCTTATGAAACACCTTGCAAATGACCAAACATAACCAAATGCAAAACTTAACCATACAAACCGTGATTGTAAATATAGCATAAATCAGTGATACAAGGACTTTCATCCTTCTTCCTTTTAATTTTAGGAGGGATAACCTAATTGATTCACTCTCCAAGGAATCACTAAAATGGACACTCTCCTGCTGACAAGAGTCCTTAATGAGTTCAGCTCATTTGTTCTAAGTAACAGAAGTATTTTGATTAAAATAATTTTGATATTAGATGAAGAACAAACTGTAAACTATACTCTAGACCAGTGCCTATCCTTTGGACAAATTGTCAATAAAAACATGTATCAGCAACAACAAACTAATGAAGATACTGTAGAGTGCCTTATAAACTACATGTAAATGAGATAGAGTGCCTTACAAACTATCCTCTCATATCCATACATCTGCATCAAATCCTTATCACAATGCTTTTCTCTCTAAAATTATTTATAAAACTTAGTCCTCTCCTTGAAAGGAACTCATAAACAATTAGACAAACTACCTTGTAGCAGGTATGTTTTGGATGCCTTACAAACAAACCATACTAGAGCACAAACAAAATATAAAAGAGACAAGACAATATAGAAGAGGGAAAATACATTGTATTTCATTAATAAATTATGTTTCTACATGTCCAGACAATAAGCTTTTTGAATATCAAAGACACAGAAGTATAACTTACAATAGAAATTCATCAAACCAATAGGGACCTATTCTGGGCATCTGCAGGAAAAAACTAGAATAGAGCAGAGAAAAGGAACCCTTTACAATTGAGAAAAAAAAGAAGATATAGAAGAGAAGAAACCCTAAAAACTATATCTGGCAAACACCTGTCCTTCTCTCAAATCTGATTTGCATTCATTCCTTCTTTTTTAAAAATTTGATCCTTCTCGGTGACTTCAAAAATTTGATTTTACTTGCATTCCAAGTCTTCAAAATATCTGATTGATTTAATCAATTTTTAACTCCACTTGTCTTTTTAAAATCTAATTTTATCCTCTTTATAACTCTTTCATTCTGCCACTGAGAAGCTTTCCAAATCTGATATTAATATGAGAAAATCTAATTTCATTCTTCTTTAAAAAATCTCTGGGAAACCAAATATGAATCTAATTTTGCAAATGAAATATATGTATTTTATCTCTTCTTTCTGTGCAAATCTGATCCCCATAATTTGATCTTCATTCTGTCCAAATTTGCCATTATTTTGCAAAAAATTTGATCTCTCTGTGTTGAAAATTCTTCTCAGAATGCATCTTTAAAAATCTGAAATAAAATACATTTTCCAGAAACTATACCTTTTCCTATGTTTAACTATGCATATAACTTTAATTTTTCCATTTAATATAGTTTCTATGCATTTTAGCTTTTAATTTGCCTTTAATATTCTTCTTTGATTTTCACTTTAAACTATAGCAAATTCTTTTAATTCTGTGCACTTGAAATTTCTCATTTTTCTCAATTTTCTGCATATTATGCCCAGATTCCACCAGATTTTGACACTTGTCACATGCTAATTTGCTACTCTAAACTGGCCTTTTAAGTCACCTTTTAACCCCAGTCATCTTTTCTTATTTGTCTCTTGATCTTTTTCTTAACCTTCGATCCATTTGGAGACTTGGAGACTACCTTTAGTCTCTAAGTCTCTAGATCTTTTTGCTAGCCATGAGTTTATTTGGAGACTTGGAGACAAGCCTTTAGTCTCTAATTCTCTAGATCTTTACTTAACTACACCTTTAACTACACTTTAACCATGATTATCCTTTTTCTCATTGTCTCTAAGTCTCTAGAACTTTTCCTTAACTCTGATTTGATTTGGAAACTTGGTGACTAGCCTTTAGTCTCTAAGTCTCTAGATCTTTTTCTCAACCATGGGTCTATTTGGAGACTTGGAGACTTGGAGACAAGGAGAATCACTTAACTAAACTATTAACCATGTCTTGACTATGGTTACTTTGCACAATGTAGTCTCTATGTCTCTTGAAATTTTTCTTAACCATGATTCGATCTGGAGACTTGGAGACTAGACTTTAGTCTCTAAGTCTCTAGATGAGCTTAACTTGACTATACCTTGACTGTACTTTAACCATGTTAAAATTTTATAGTGTATTCTCTAAGTCTCTAGATTATTTCACCAACTATGGTTAGAGTTGGAGACATGGAGACAAGCTTTAGTCTCTAAGTCTCTAGATGATTTTCTTGGCTTTGGAGACTTGGAGACTTGGAGACAATGAGACTAACTTTATGCAATTTTAGTCCAAAATTATGGGGCCCACTTAGAATTTAAAAATTTCAACCATGAGACCCACTAAATGGCCTCTTTTTTTTTTCTTCAAATCATATTCTAATTGTTGGAGTATATGAATACCAAAAACTTTCACAACCCCATGCATGTGGGATATATCTTTATGCATTTTTGAAACTTTGTTATTGCTACAATACTCAGAGAGCCATAACTTTTATGTTTCAATTCTGATTTGGCTCAAATTTTTACTGTAAATTTCTGGCATGGTTCTTTCAAACATATCCATAATTTAGCCCAACCCAGATCATAGTTTTTGAGATATGATAAAAAACGTGGTTGGTGTGCACTTGCATTTTCAAAATTTTGAAAAGTTTCCTCAAAGTGCTGCTCATTAATGGCTAACTTTTCTTGCTGGTTAAAACCACTAATCTCTTCCATAGGCTTGGGCTCCCCTTTCCATGGTTTCACTTTTCCATTTTATAACTTAAAATTTTTAAAAAACCTCTGCTTTGCACTGACAAACTGCACAAACTGCCTTTAAATTTTGATTCATAAACTAATCAAAAAGAGCCCCCAAAATTTGAACCTGTGGAACTTGATTCACCTTTGCACATGAAGCATGAATCTTCAATTATCTTGTACTGAAGGTGAACTGATCTATTGGCATCAATTTGCAAATTTAGCATCTTACCATTTTTCTGATTTTAAATTCAGTGAATATGCATAAATTGGATTTGGAATCAAGTTTGGAAAGTGAACAACTAGATTGGTATGAGTCTAAAACTCTTCAAATGGGTACACTTTCATGTTTGTAACATGGGGGAACATTCAATTATGCAATACATTCAACTAGATACATTTTTCAAGACCTCAAAGTAGGCTATTTGGAAATCTGGGTAAACAGAGAAACTGGACATTTCTGGAGGACCAACTTTGGGGAGATTGAGAACTTATCAAATGGATTCAAAATGACTTAGGATTTAAAACATAAGTTCTCTAATATGCATGTTAAACATTCCCAAAGTGGAAAACTATGAAACTTAAGAGGATGCAAGATATTCAAATGCAAAGTAGGATAGTTACAACAATTTGACACTTAGGAAAAAATGAAGATTTATGTAACCACCTCAAATTGACTACTCCCTAAACATGTCAGATTTGGAATTTAGGAGCTAGAACCCACTGCATATGTGAAATGAAAGATACTGAAACCTCTTCTCAAGTAATATCTTATGAAAATCACCAGGGTATCTTTTTCAAGCATTCTACTAAGCCTTCTCACACAAATTTTTAGGGGTACTTACCTTTCCTTATTGAAAATTTTAACATGGTCACTCCAAATTTGAGCCAAATTTGGGAGTACCAACAGCTTGATTAGGAGCTTATTTACAAGAGGAAATATCTCAAAATCTAGTCTGGAAAAAGAGGAAGAATCAAAATATATTGTGAAAACTAATTTCACCCTGATTTTACTTTCTGGACTGCCTAATAGAGGAATCGTAAACCCTGCTTTCTTTGTTGATTCAAGCTCAATGGGACTTTGTTTCAAGTGTAAAGAGTTATGGTCATATGGACACATGT
The DNA here is from genome assembly GCA_018584345.1 of Thuja plicata. Taxonomy (NCBI): domain Eukaryota; kingdom Viridiplantae; phylum Streptophyta; class Pinopsida; order Cupressales; family Cupressaceae; genus Thuja; species Thuja plicata. Next base: position 968,304 of record MU224493.1, read on the forward strand.
AAAATTTGGAAAGGATTCACATGATATCATTTGTGGAGGAAGAAGACAAGAAAATGGTTGAAATTGATCACGATGAAACTAAGAAATTGAAGAAAACATCCACATAGAGGTCTTAGTTCAACCTAATATACCAATAATTTCACTTTCTACCGCAGTCAGTATCACAACATATTAATCCCTTAAGTTTTACAAGAAAGTGAAAGGAAGGACTTGTAACCACCTGAATTTGGTCTGTCGCAACTATGGACCCTATCTGCCCTAAGTGTGATCATACCCTTGATTTATGTCCAAATGACCCTGTTACTGCTTGGCATAATTCTTTAAATCAATTTAATAGCCTAGGTGATTTTTATCACTGATTTATATTAACTATTATAGCCATACAATTCAAATCAAAATCAAACATGGCTATAGTATTTAATTATAAAGAAATTAAATAAATCCCTAAATCAAGTACCCACTTGCAATTAACCCATTCCCCTAGCCTATTTAATTTAATTAAAATGGCTATAGATCTCTAATTATTAAAAAGCAATTTCATTGTTTAAATAATTAATTCCTATGTTTTTAAATGAATTAAATAAGTTTATTTCATTTATTAATATTCCCCTAAACCCCAACCTAACCTATCTCAACCACTTCTACCCTGGGTTCTAACCCTTCTCAACCCATTCACCCATGCTAATTTAATCCTAATCCTAAATTCTACTCTAACCCACCTCCTAATGTTGTCACATTCCTTTAAGGAATACTTAGCAACTCCACCCACTTGAGAAAATCCGCTTTTTCAAGCTGGACTTTCTTAAAGTCCATATTCTCTTACATCATCCCTTCCCTCTTTAAGGCCTTCATTAATGCCTTCATTAATAAAGATGCCTTAAGCCCATGTCTCTCCCATGTCTTATTAATGCCTTGGGCATTAATAGCTCTTATATATTCATTTATGAGCCTCCTAGTTCATAAATAAACTTTGTCCCCCCTCTCTCTCTCCCATTCTTCTATAAATAGAAGCCTATTTTGAGAGAAAATAGGCCTTCACCTTAGATCAAAAACACATTGTTATGTTGTTGGATTACTCTTAGAATTATACTACACTTCTTATTCCATGCTTTTTCATTGTTAAATATTCACATGCTAGAGCTAGAATACTTGTTTTTCATGTCTTTTAGCTTATTTTTAAATAAAAATCCTTCATGCTAGGTTGTATTCATCACTGATTTGTAGCATATTCTGAGGGCTGATATGTTACTAATTACACACCTCCTAGTTAGCAGACAATAGGTCGATATTAGTGGTTTTTAATGTTTTAACTAACCATTTGAGCTAATGCAATGACCTACTGAGTGTTTGTGTCATTTTCAATAGGTACGCATTTACACACACACATTTCTGGCACCCACCGTGGGGCTTAATTTTAATTTTAGCCTCATTTTCTAACATTTTTTGGCCATTTACAGACTCAGGAATTAGACACAGAATCGCAAATACGATTGTAGGCTCGCATCCCTGATACGCCATCGCACCGTGTGGTTTCCAGATCGCATCCGGTATTTCTCAAATTGTATCTGGTTTTCAGTCGCATCTAGTCAGCACAGGCTCATATATGGGGAATAAGATTGCATCCCAGATACTGCATCACATAGGGTAAGAATTTAGGATCGCATCTAGTTTTGAAGCTTGACCTTTTGATTTACCTAATCCTAACAAGTTCAACCAGTTTTGCTTTCTATATTTTGCAGCCTAACAAGTGTTTTTAGGTACCTTTTAACAGGTTTCATGGAGTCAGATTAAGCAAAGTACTAACATGGTTTTCGCACGTTACCCAAACCCCTTCCGTCTTGACTTCTATTTCCTAGTTTTCATAACTTAAAGACCATTTTTTCCCACTTGATAAGCAACTAGATATTATGCTCTTTTCCTCTTGAGGAAAATCAGAAAGTTGGATGTTGTCTTATCATTTGCAACAAAATTGGGGGGAATTAAACAAGCAAACAAACTGTTTAATTCAATTTGGGATAGTAAATGAACAAAACAAAGTATTAAATATGTGGGTTAATTGAACAAGTTTTATTGTATAATTTCTTTTGGGATCAGAAATTGAACAACACAAATCACTAAATCCATGTGGTAAATGAACAAAGCAAACTTTCCCTTGTTGTCTTCTTTAAAATAGGAATCATTAAAACAAGCTCAACATAGCTTGGGGAAAAAGAACATTGTTTATTGTGTTTGGGGAGAAAACGGCATGGAATAGGAGAGTATGCTCTTCTTCATTTGAAGAATAAAAAATCTAGAACTCCTAAGCTCGCCAATCCTGGTTACCATTCTTTCAACAATAGAGGGCCTACCGATTGAGGAAAAAATCTCCTAGGAACGACCCAAGTGAGGACAAGTCTTATGCCGACCCTTCCAACTCACTATAAATAGTTGCTTCCTTGTAGGCCAAAGCCTCAGAAGACGGAACTGGTTTTGTTCTTGAAATTTTGACATCATTCCTTGAACATATCTGGGTATATATAGAGCGGAGCCGCTTCAATCTTGCTTGCGAGACTATACATATTCAGGTACTCATAGGGCTATACGCCTCAATTTTGCCTTGTGCAATTCTATGGGGGACAGTTTCGAACAGATTTCCCAATAATCTACAACACAATTCAACTTAAAGAATTCTTGATTAATCCCCGAAAGGGTGATAATCTTTGTGCAAGGCAAAAAGTAATTTCCCCAAGACACTCATCATATCGTGCCCTCACTTGCGTTTGGACTCGGCTAATACAACATCATGACTGGAGCCATTGCGTGCTTGGTGATGGCTGTATTCTGATTAGTATTTGAGTGTGTGCCTAAGTCAATGAGTAAACAATTTTCATCCTCCACCTAGAGAATAGGAAAAAGATGTGTGTTTGGATCCACCCTTCTAACAATACAAAATTGTCTGATATGTCAAAAAGGTCATTAAAGAGATAAGCTCCTCATAACAATCTATAAATTTCATACCCTGGACTATAGGTATCTTTTACATCTGACAAAATACCCCTTTGATGCAATTTGGAGACAAACAGATTCATGTTCCTCAAAACGCAAATTTCTCAAAATGAACCAAAATTGACAAGTCCATCATAAAATCGCATCTGGGATTTCCTAAATCATATCTTGTATTTAGGATCGTATCTGGTGCACAAGCTCATATTTAGTCAAGCAACAGGTCACATTCAGTTTTCTAGAATCGTATCTAGGGTTTAGGATCGCATCTGGTTCTATCAGAAGATCATATCTGGGAGCTTGCATCCTGGATAGTGAGCATTTCTAGCAGTCTTTCCTAGGAGGTCTCAGTTGTTTTAGGTACCCTTTTTTCTCTTTAGCTGGTCCCTATTGTCTCTCCTGGTCTTCCTGCTGTTATTTTCAAAATACTTTCAAAATGTCTACCTTGCATGCTCAGTCAGTCTTTCACGGTCAGTTCAATACGTGTGGTCTACCCATTCTCTATCAACAACTTGGTTCCCAGCTCACTATCAGGGCATTCTAACCCTCTGACACTGGAATCATTTACATCCACCAAACAAACAAATAGTTACTTCTACCTAGACACACCCACTTGAATGATCTGGAATCCTTGCTAGTACTATTGGGAAACGTTGAAAATGTTGAGAAACAAACTTCATGGTTAACACAAGATGCAACAAGTACACAACTAAAGAATCTAAAGTGTCTCCTAAAACATCACACTTTCAAGGAGAGACTTCTCGCAATTCCCTGTTCGATCTTGATTCACCTCAAATGGGTAACAACACTAACGATTGGAGTAAATCCTTTGAGGGTTATGGCGAGGAAAAATAAGCACAATCCATAGGCTCAGAAGAGGAAGAAAGACCTAGGTTTGAATGTAATCTATTTGGGTCTGATAGTGATGAATAAATCCCTGAAGACGAATACAAAAAGCTCAAACAAAGTAAAAGAATCCACAAATTGTTGGAACAGATAATTGGAGATGACAAAGAAAAATACTTTCTCCATTTAGCATCCACGGGTGTTAAATTACCCCAAAATTTTGATGTGAATGATCTCAAAGAAAAGGAGGTACCAAACCCCATATCTATCCTTACTAATCAGCTCAATCAAATGCAAACCAAGCTCACAAACCTCAATCAAGAGAAGGACAAACCAAAAACAAAGTACTCTTTGGACGCCATTTGTCCATTTCCTTTTGATAAAACTATCACCATGGTCCCGTTTCCTCCTAATGTGGCAAGACCAAAATATGACAAATACACTAGGGAAACTGATCCACATGATCATGTAAAAAAAATTTGTGCTCTTAGCATTGAGTATATGCATGAACCCACTTACCTCATGCGACTATTTCCAGGAAGTCTAGGAAGAAATGCCATGGAGTGGTTTTCAAAGTTGAATCCCAAAGTCAAGACATTTGAAGAGTTGATGCAACAGTTCATTCAACACTACTCTTACAACATTCAACATGATGTCACCATGATGGATCTGTGTAATACCAAGAAAAAAATGGGGTAATCCTTTACACACTTCCTACAACGATGGAGGAAGATATTTGCATGATATTCAAGAGTCATCCCTGAAATGGAAAAAAATGGAGATCTTTGTTAATAATCTCATACCTGAATTGAGCTATGCTCTACAAATGCAAGATTCTCCTAGCTTTGATAGGATGATTAAGAACACTCTCCGTATCAAAGAGGTCATGGTCAAAAAGGGGGAGATTACCCTTCAAAATGAAAACAAAGGCAGTAGCTCCAATTCTAAACCTAAATGGTGGAAACATAATAAAAATGTTTTCAATGATAGAGTGGTTGATGCTTCCAACATTAATTCCAAAACCGAAGCATTCAGTCTTACCAATGGTATGCAAGCAAGCAAGGAGGCTAAAATAACACCTCCCATTCCCAAAGCCAACAATGATAATGACAAGGGATGAACATGGAATTCAAAACCCCAAAGAACATTCACACCTTTGGGA
>MU224493.1:994652-1018718 GCA_018584345.1 Thuja plicata
GTTATTTTCTTACCCTATCTCTTAAGTTCTAAATGTGAAAGTAAAGAAAGGAAATGAAATTTAATTTGGTCAAGTAAAGTAAATATGTTAGTAAATGAAATTCATTAAGGGAACCTTAAGGAATGTAAATGTGGAGTAGTAATTTTGTAATGTAAAAAAAAAAAAAAATTAGTTGCAATTTTATTCAAAAGGCCTGATTCCTTATGGGTTCCCTGGCGGGGACATTACAGAGCCTCTAGTGTAACTACCAGTGAAGCTAGATTTTAAGTAAATGAAAGATTGAGGAACACCATTCAGCTCTGAGCTCTGTGTTGTTTCTAATCCCAGAGTTAGAAAAACACTTCTCATGTTGTATGCTTTCTTATGTCCTTTGTTCTAGTTTTGTAATGATTCAATGAAATACTTTGCTTTGCTACTAATATATGTCTGATTGAAGGTTGCTTGTATATCTTGTATATGTTGTTTATTGTATCTAGAAATTTGTTGATGTTAAGAGAATATATGTCATGAATATAGTTAGAGATCTACACTAACCCTGTCCTATCTTTTGCTATTTCTTTTCTAGATATAAATTATGCTTGCAGGAAACCCATTATCCCCAAAGTTTCAGAGGTCTATAAGTCAAAACCATCTATCCCCTCAAAACAAATAGTCACTTTTCCAAATAATCTAAGCCTACACCATTGTGACCCAATAACTAGGTGCTTGGAGGCCTGTAGAGAAAGCTCTCCCACACGCCTCTTCAGGTGAAGTTGGACGATACTCTGGTATTCAGTGACAACTCATCTACCATTGGAAAGGTTGTCACAAAGCAATAGAAAATGGTGCTAGAAGGAGGGCATGAGCTCATCCTCCCCTGAAAACTTTGACACCACACCTCTTAAGGTCTCCCCAAGTAGTAATCTTAGAAACCAAAATTTCCATAGATTAGGGTCATTTTCACCCCTGTGATTTGAAAGAATATTGCGTTCAACCCCTAATGCATGAGAGTTTGCTAAAGTCAGACCTCGCATCTGAGAGAAGAAGCAACCTTTCCATCCCATGACTAGAGTCTTTGTAGCCCCCAGAATGTTTAGGTTAACCAACCCATTCCAGTGACCAATCTCACTGTCAACCTTAACATCTCAATGGTTAAGTATTTCAATAACACTGGGTCTCCCATGGGATAGTTCCCCAATGCTGTCAATGACCTTCCTCCGCATCCGGAGAAGATCTATCCTAAGTATGAGCATCTAGGCCCTTGAACTGTTGAAGAACATCTACACACATATAAAGATGTTATGAATAGACACTGCATCTAGCATGAGGATGTGGTCAGCAAAATGTTCTTTTTGTCTCTCAGAGAAAGCGAGCTAAAGTGGAACTTGAACTTACATGTCAACTCCATCAATAGTTGGCAAGACATGGAGGCCACCTTTCTGATGATGTTTTGGGCCCATTTGGAACTGGCCTCATCTCACAGTCATTTTATCTCTATTTTGAAGGAGCCCAATGAACCCAAGAAACCTTTAACCATCAATTCTAGAGAGCCTTAAAGAGGTGTATGGGACCCTTCATACCATCTATTGATGTGACTATGCAAACATACCTTAATGGCTTGGACCCATTTATCACTATGATTCTTTGGAGAACCGCCACCGCCAATGACAGAGATACCCTAGCTAAAGTTTACAGCCTCACCCTCGAGCTATCCCAGAACTTGAGTAAAGCTCCCAGTGATATCAGTTAGGGCTTACCTTATAACACATTGCCTAGGAGAACAACTTACCCAAGAGGATATGACCCCAATCTAGTACTGGGCACCCCTACGATGAATCCAGTGCCCCGGTAAGTTTATCCCACTCCCCATCAAAATGCTCTAAACCTATAGTATGCTCCCTGGGCACAGTAGCACACCATAGTACCCTCACCATCTAGAGTACCTTTCTTCTAGATGACAGCATCTAGAGGCTTTCCTCTAGCAATGAAAAGTACCTCTACACCTTCCCCACCACCCTAGTCGCTACATTATGACACTACTATCCAGCTATCCATTGAGTTTGAATCCCTTGGGTGACTATTTTTGTCACTCACCATTGACATGGGATAGCTGAAAATGGGAACCCCCGAGTCCCATGGGGCTAACCCCTCCCAAAGGGGGAATATCTTTTTGGGATAACTGAGTTCCAATAACTCTAGACCCTGGAATCACTATAAAAATAGAGGAAGAAATAATTCTTGGCCCAACCAACAATGGAACAATGCACCAAACAATGGGGGCATCCCCCCCAGTCAGCCTAACACCTGGGGAGATGTGGGACCTAGTCATTCTATGCAACTTGCTGAATTCCACCCCCTAACATCGTGGTGTTCGCTGCATGATAATGGTTCACATTCCAAGGTAAACTGTGCCATGTTGGAGAAGATCATCATGATATCCCAGTCTAATAGGAAACAAAACACTGACTCTACTCCACTAGAATCCTCAGCCAAACCACATCTCTCTACTTTCACGTGTGAGACTGTCTTTTTTGGTGATGGAAAAGAAGACAGGGAAGAACCCAACTTATAGGGTTTCTTTGGTGACTCCATCATAGTGTTTAAAGCTAATACCTTTACCAACCCTAGGACTCCCTACAACACCCAAACTCAATCAAACAAGGGTCCCCTTATGACGTTAATTCTGCCACAAATTGTGAATCTCCCACCAGACCCTTTGGCAAATGTTAACCCACCCCCTCCCAAAGGACCCATGCCTACGAATACATGTGACCCTATTGGAAAAGGTCTTTGGGCCCCTAAAGGAAAGTTCAACATCACAAAAGTGATGGAGAACACTACTACCACCATGAACTTGATGGAAGTCCTACTTAGTTGTCCCAAGCAGAGAAAGTCTCTCCTACAAGACTGGGAGAACCCAGAATCATGTGACCGCCCGCCCAAATCTATGACATTTGACGATGCTAATGCGGCCATATTCTAGGGGAGTACAAAAAATCCTCCCTTTTTTCTTGATCTCAAAATTTAGGGTAAAAACCTACACAACTGATCAGTGGATTCTAGAGCTTCAGGAAATGTCATGCCCCTATCTATCTACAAGAAACTTGGACACACTCTCACACCGTCCAAAGGAGTGGTCTTCTAGCTAGACAATACCTCTATTAAAATGGTGGGAGATCTAAAAAATGTCCCAGTCCAATTAGTACAAGATCCCCAGATATCCAGCGTCATTGACATCCAGGTGGTTGACATCCCTGAGACTTATAGGATGCTCATGAATCAGAATTGGTCTAAATCCTTGAATGGATATATCTCAACTAATTCCTCCCATCTATGGCTCTCTTGGAGGGGAGAAGCTAACCAAATTAGGGTAGAGATCGAACCTCAGATGAAGCAGGATCTCATTGATTATGGCCAGGTCAGCCAAATCACTTTTGCTGAATTAGAACCTAGGTTATACAGGGCTAAATAAATATTGACCTTAGATTTCATCCCAGGTGGAGCGTTACTCGACAAAGATCCAGTCATCACTCAAAGGATGCTTGACCTTGTCATGGAGCTAAAACAGGATGTAAATTCCCAAGGTGATAAGGCAAATCTAACCTCCCTATTGTCTAGCACTCAGTGCCGATTTCATTGTCAAAATCATTTAGAGCTGGAATGTGCACCATGTGTAGATGTTTCCAAGGTCCGCCTTGAAAACTTTCAAGTAGAACAACACATAGGAAAGGACCTACCCCAAAATGGTCCAACCACAATCACACCCAATGGACCACCATCTGAGGAATCTCTTGTGAAGACTCCTCTAGGGGATGTTTTAGCCTCTGTATCTTCTCAGTCTAGAGATGTGCCTGAGCCTGTTCCCCATCCCAAACCAACCATGACCCCCTCCCAAGATTTACAGCCAAAACAATTTAATAGTGATGTCTGGATCCTTAATTTCTATAGATACTAATCTAGACATGGTTGTGGAGACGGTGTGGAATTGATTAACCCCCGAGGAAATTTTTTCCTCACATTGTATCTCTTACAGTTTGATTGCACCAATAACATCATGGAGTATGAGGCTTTGGTCCTTTGGCTCCTATTCACCCTTAGAAAAGGAGTCACCTACCTCTGGGCAATGGGTGAGTCAAAACTTATAGTTTGGAAAATATGGAGCCAATACACATTCCATGATAAATGACTGACCGCTTATCATAATTGGACATGGAGATTAATTGATTATTTTGATGCTTTTGGTATCAAAGGGATTCCCCAAAAATGGAATTATGTTCTGGATGCATTAGTTGTGTCAGCTAGTACTTTAGAACCTATGGCGGGTTCCTGACTCTGGTAATTTTTAGTTGAAATGATGCCCACTCCCTCCATACCCAATAATATAACTAATCTTTAGGTCTTTGAAGATGATAGACACATACCTTTATGGAAAATGTTCGTGTCTTTGAAGACCAGATCCTGGAGGAAGAAGAACATGATGATACCGGACAAGAAGAAAATGAGGGGGAATCCTCAACCTACTACCAACACCATCCCTAAGGGGATGGTTTCCCTCAAATGGATCTTTGATTCTAAACCATGAGCTCAGGATAGAGCATCCCAAACCCTGAATGGGGGAAGATATAAAAAGGTAAATATCAGGATGGGCGTTGAAGAAAAGATCATCCACATTGGCACCTCTTTCTCTCCCGAAGAGAAAGAGAAGATTCTAGTGGTCCTCATAGAATAGACTAATGTAATTGCATGGGGATATGAAGATCTTAAGACCTATGATACTTCTATCATGACACACACCATCTCCCTGAAACTGGATGCCAAGTCATTCTAGAAAAAACAAAGACCAGCCAATCCCCTAATTGAGCCTCTTACCCATTAGGAGGTTCAAAAGCTATTGAATGCCCAGATAATCTTCCCAATATGACATACCACATGGGTGGCCAATCTAGTACCAGTCTGGAAGAAGAATGGGAGAATTTGACTGTGTGTCAACTTCTAGAATCTAAATAAATCCTCAAAGAAAGATAATCACCCCCTCCCCTCGCTAGATGAGGTGTTACAAATTGTTAATGACTCTTAGATGATGTCCTTTCTAGATGGATACTCTAGATACAATGAGGTTATGGTTAAATTTGAAGACAGAGTGAAAACAACATTCACCACCAAGTGGAGAACATTTGCCTACAAAAGAATGCCTTTTGGGTTGATTAATGTTGGGGCCACATTCCAGAAAGCCATGGACATATCATTCAAAGGCTTGGTAAACAAATATATAATCATCTACATGGATGATTTAACTATGTTATCTCAAGAGAGATGATCACCCAGCCCATCTTACTAAGATTTGTGAAAGGTGTCGCCGGTTTAGCATATCCCTCAACCAAAAGAAATGCATATTTGAAGTAACAGAGGGAAAATTTCTAGGGAATATCATTTCGAAAAAGGGTATATCTATTAACCCTGAGTGAGTTGAAGCACTACTCAAAATGCAAATGTTAGGTAGTAAGAAGGAGATGAGGTCTTTCTTTGGGAAGATCAATTTTGTCTGGCATTTTATCACTAGTTTTTCTGAGGTTGTAAAACCTCTGAATGATATGATGAGAAAGGATACGAAAATTGAGTGGAGCCCGGAGGCAAAACAAGATTTTACCTAGATCAAGCAGGCTATCATAGAGGCCCCTATCCTAGCTAGCCTAGATTATTCCCTCCCATTTCATATATACTCTTTTGCCTCTACTCACTCTGCTACGGCCGTATTAACCCAAAAGATAGAAGGGGAAGAGCAACCCATTTATTTCATGAGTTCTCCTTTCAAGAATGTAGAGGTACGATATTCACCTTTGGAAAAACAAGAATCTTCCCTCGTCCGAGAAGTTAAGAAATTATAACATTACATCCTTCATAGAAAAGTGCATGCCATCCTCCCCGACCACTTTTTCAAATCTTTATTACTTCAAAGTGAACTAGGCAAGCGCCGGGGGAAGTGGATGGCTATCCTCCAAGAATATGATCTAGAGATGAAACCTATGAAACTTTTCTGAGGACAAGGGCTATGCAAATCTATGGCTAAAGCCCACCTGCATATCTAATGCCACACCTACACCATGTAATCCATCACTCATGACCCTTGGTATCCAGACTTGGTACACCTTCTGCTAAATAAATGATGCCTAGAAGGGCTCCTCCCTAGTAAATGTTGGGCTCTCTAGCTAAAGAGAGCACATTTCATGATAAAAAATGGGACCCTGTTCTGAAGGAACTATGAAGGCATATACCTACGGTGTCTTGACTGAGAACAAGCTGCGCAAATGATAGAAGAATTTCACGGTCCTTTTGGAACTGGACATTGGTTGGTCGATACTACTTCTCATCAAATTCTCTAGGCTGGGTATTATCAGCCCCATGTTTTTTGAGATGTCTACACACACATAAGGAAATGTCACACCTGCTAAACTATCGCTTCAAGGGAGTGAAATCCAACAATGCCCCTCCAACCAGTATTTGAGGCAAGACCTTTTTCCCAGTGGGCATTTGATTTTCTAGGAGAGATAAATCCTAACTCAACAATGAACCACTGGTATATTTTAAGTGCCACTGACTATTACACCTGATGGACCGAGGCTATACCATGTAAAAGCAATACCACGGATGTAGTAATCCATTTTATCAAAGAAAATATCATCACTAGGTTTGGAATGCCTTTTTCCCTGGTGAGCAATAACGGCCCAGAATTCTCCTCTGCTCAATTACTAGAGTGGGCCTATGATAGGGGTGTCACCCTCAAGTTTTTTAGTAATTACTACTCACGGGGAAATCAGGTAGTAGAATCAACCAACAAGAACCTTTTAGAGGTAATCAAACACCTTCTCAAAAGGAATCCCTGAGATTGGCATCAAAAATTGAGGTTTTCCTTGTGGGAAGACTGCATCTGAATCAAGGCCACTTTGGGGACCCCCATTTCATCTAGTGTATGGACTAAATCCAATGTTCCCTGTGAACCTACAAAACCTAGTGTTATAATTCATGCAAGAGTTTGACAATCAGGGTAACATTATTGATACGTGTCTCCTTAACTTGGTACATTTAGAAGAGCAAAGAGATCATGCACTGGAACATTTTACAAAGCACCAAGCTGTAGTCAAATGATGGTTTAACAAAATATCCCAATTCAAGGCTTTTCAACTCTCAGACATGGTATTTTTGTGGGACAAGGCCCAAGAGAAGAAAGGTAAACATATCAAGTTCTATAGGCTTTGGCTCCGACCTTATCAAATCTCCAAAATTTGTGGAGCCAACACATACCGCCTCAGTTACTTATCTGGAGAAGTTGTCCTGCTGCCTATCAATGGGAAGTTCCTTAAACATTACTTTAAGTAAGGAAGAAGAATGAAATCCTATGTTGGAGATTTATCATGTGTATATACCCCTTGTAATTATCCTTCAAGTGTGTCGCTTTGGCACACCATCCCTTGTAAATAGTTTTGGGGGATTTTGCCCTGGTCTTTCAGTGTCATGTCTGTCCTTTCTTCTTCCTCTTCCTTTTTGGGTTTCTTTTCTTTTGAGTACCCCCAGTGTTTTTCCCTCATTTATTGGAATGGTATACTTCACATAATGGTTGCGTGAGTTGATAAATTCCCCTCATGCATTTTATTGGTCCAAAACTAGATGGTAAACGAGTCTGGATTTATCCTCATCCTGAGAAGTTATCCACACAGGATTTTGAATGTCGAAGGTTCTTCTCTGATCTGGATATTGATGTTTCTTCATGGGAAAAAAAGGTCAGTTGTCATTTTGAAAAGGGATTTATTTAATTTTTAAGAACTAAAGGGTCTCAAAAAAAGATAGATCGGTTGCACTCACTACGAGGGGCGCCTAAGAGAAAAAAAATATAACTTGAAGATTTTCCCTGAGCTGGATTTTCTCACTCCACTCAATAATCAAAAGGATGATGAGGTGAAAGAAGTATAGCCATGGTAACGAGCTAAGCTTGAGGACCTTGGTGAAAGTAGTACCACCTCTCCCATTCATAAAAAAATGAAGATAAAGGAGTCGGGGGTGGGAAGATCCAGATTTTGGGAAAATATGAAACGTCCATAGGGTACCAGATTTTCTATCTTGGTGCATTTTCTCTATCTTCTCTCCAGCTAGGTTCTATCTTCATCCCTTCATCTAACACCCAAGAAAAAATATAGTGGAGGAGATCGATATCAAAATCTTAGCAAGTTTCCCGATTCTGGAGTCACGACGTGACACTGCTTCTCTACTGATGACAAGGTCCCCATCATTTCAACCAGAGTTTTGGAGTTCTCAAATGCACGAGGCATTTGTCCTAGCGAGTAACCAATTTTTATGCCCTACATGCCCTTCACTACATTTTTGTGTGCAAAATGCTAGGTCCCCATTTTCTTTTCTTCTTCTTTTTCATTTTTGGGTTTTCCCTTGCTTTCTTTTTATTTTTGGCTTGGTTCCTTGTTTCTTTCGGGCTCTTCTAGTCCTGCCTGGTCTTGGTCTCTCTTTTGTGTTCATTTTTTCTTCCAGGATCTTTGTCCTAGAGTGTCTTCCCCAAGAAGGTGATTACGGAGCTTCTGTACCTAGTGATCATTTTCTTTTCTATAGAAGAGGGATGACTGTTAGATGTTTGTGGGTCTAGATCCCCATTACCAATGTGTTTCTCAAAGTTAATTTTGGTAATTAATGCACTTTCCTAGGCATTACTTAAGGCATTTTACCTTGTCATTTTTACTCTTACCACAAACAATTTACCTTCTAACAATTTTTTCTGGAGAGCGAAGCTATTTGCTTTCTAAGTGAAAGGTTTGGTATAGAAGGTGGAGAGGTGTGCTTGTCAAGTTTGGTGGAGTGTTTAGGTGACAGAGTGAAGCAGTTTTAGGTCCTCGCATTTGACACTTCAAGGTTCAGGTAGGCCCTTGGGCTTTTTCTTTTTTTTTTTCCATTGGTTTTCTTTCCACTTTGTTATGTTTCTTTTGTGTTTCATTTTTCTGCATGTTTTCTGTTGTTTTTGCACAGCTGGTTCATTGTTTTTCTGTGTCTGTTCTTGGTCATTTTTTTGTCTATTTTGTTGCTCCAAGGTTATGTCTTCTATTTAGAATGATGCTATCCTTAATTCTGGTGTTTCATCTTCCCTTTGTAGCCATCCAACTTGGAAGGAAAGGTGCCCACCCTCCTGGGCTGTAAATTGTTATAAATATCATCTACTTCCTGTTGGGGACTCTATAAATCTGTCTGGTTTTGGCTGTGTCTTGTATATTTTGTATATGTGTTAAAAATCTTGTGGGTGCTACGTGTGGTAGAGTCTATAGGGTTTTTTTTGTGATTTTGGTTAGTGAAGCTGTAGGTTGGAGTGTGCGAGCTTTGGTAGCTCACTGTAGGTTTTGCCCTATCTATAACATTTGTGAGTCTGCAGTACTTTGTTCACTCTTTCTATGCTTAGAGACATGGTGTTTTTGAGGTGGTTTTCCTAGCTAGGTGTTAGGAGAGTTGTCCCCTAAAAGACCCATTGTCTTCCCCATTCTTTATGAGGTCTCAAACCATATTTTCTCAATAATGAGGCTCACCACCCTGGTTGGTGATGCCCTAGATGATGAGGAGGTAGGTGTGTCAGTTGCAGAGGTCACCTCATCAATAGGCCATTAATTTTCTCTCTTCTCCATCTTATTCCTTGTGGTTGCTATCTTTTCAAGTTAGTGTCAATTGTGCTAATTAATATGGCCTTTTCTACCTCATGCAACCTCTTTTTGAGTTATCATTTTGGATCCTCGGTAAGCGAGAAGTATACTATATGTTAAAATTATATAAAATTTTGGACATATGATCTCATTTAGGATGCCCTAATGATTCTCCATCCTAGGTGGAAAGGTGAAGATATTCTCAAGGCCTCTAGAATCTGGAATCTCTCAACATTTATGTACTGATGGTTGTGCAGTTTGCAGGTACAAGTTAAATTAAACAAGAAATGGCTTCAGGATCTTCACCTCTCGGGAGTCCAAAAATCCCAAGTGTCTCAGCAGATGCTAGCAAGAAGAAAAAGATAGAGTGGACATTAGTAAAGCTCCCGCTAACCCAAAAATATAATAATAACAAGACAATTCATTGGTTCCAAATTGATTCTATTCTTAAAGAGATCACCGACATAGATGTTGGCACCAGGGCCAAATTGTAGATCCTCATACAAATGATCTATCAACTTCAATGCTCCAATGACTCCATTTTAGTTAACTTAGCAGCATCTGGAATCATTCTAGCAGTTATTTTTCCATGATTAGTATAAGATCCAGAGCTAATTTTTCTCCTGGATAGGAGTTATTTCCTAGGCAATATGGCTACTGTGTTGGTTTCCCCTACTCCCCTTGGATTCCTGGTGTCCATCATCACATTGGACCATGACACCACTTCCAAAGGGTGGCGTATCCTACAATTTGTAAGAGTTTTTTCTCTCACCAAGGCCGATGCCCTCTAGCAATATGAGGACACAGAAGACATGGCTCAACACCACCTCAACACACATTGGATGAAAATTTTATGTTGGGAATATGCAGACAGAGATTCCTCACTTTGACTTTAAGGATCCCATCCAGGTGGGAATTATCTTCTTATGCAAGATCTTTAGCGAGCCACATGCCCAAGAATTCTCCCCCTGGATGTATTATTTCTTATATAGTATGACCACCAACAAGGCTCACTTCAACTAGACTGATAGCATTTCCAAACATGTGGATGCCCAGATGAGGAGAGTTAACTTAGATCAGAAGTTCTACATGACTTCCTATGTCCTCTGGCCACTAGCCCAGTAGTCCCAGGGGATCCGAGGTTTAACAATGGTTGGTATTCTTGGGGAAGGACCTGGTCAAGTCTCTCCATGGGACCACTTCCCCCAGATTCAGTGGGAACAGATCTTCCCACATTGTTGCAGAGTCAAAGACACCTTCATCTTTCATGGGGTCAAGGCAATCATTGGTGATTAGGGATATAGATTATCTCCACAAGCCATGAGTTTAGTTGGTGTGTGGGAGCGATACTTTATCCAATTTTCCTAGAACATGTACATACAGGTGTACAACTTCACCAGAGATCCCTTCCTATTATCAAAACATTATGGGGATAGGGTAGTTTTGTTAGAGTTCTGCAAGTAGATTTTGGAGGCTCATGCCTTGGGTGCCGCCAAGAATGTTACCACCCCAACATTCCCTTTCATTTATAGGGACTACTCTTTCTCCCTATAGGGAACCTAAAATGAGCTAAGTAGTTTTAACTTAGAAAAATATTCTTTCTGTTGCAAGGATTATGATCCCCTTGGGTGACTGGCAAGGTTGATGCCAAAGGGGGTGAAACCCCATGTTCAACACATAGAATAATTTTGGGCCAACTGCCAAGATGATTACGATGTCTAGAAGTGATACTACAACAAGATAAAAAAAGGAATGATGGAACATCTCAAGCTCTAGACATTCCCACCCACTTTTTTAGACACCATGCCCCCAGAGGACCCCGAGTAGAAAGGAATAGGTGTAGATAAGATGGACCTCCCTCTGGTGGATTGGGATACACCAAAAATTTTGGACATCGAGGCCATCTCAGGAGTAGTAATTGAGTATAGCCACTCATATTTTGAGAAGGTATTCCCAAAGAGTCTCCATCCAGAAAAGAATTGTTTGGGAGCTTCAAGTTCCTAGGCCCTAGAGCAATCCAAATCCCAAGGAAAGAGGAAAGTTGGTGCCCCACCTCAGGTCCTGGATCCCATTTTGGCCCCCCTAATGGAGCAGTTGGGTGAGAAGTTGGAGCACTCCAAGAAATTAATGGACGTAGAAAAATCTAGAGTGACTTTTGGTTTTGGAGCTACCTCAGTAGGCTCCTGTCCCCCGCTAGGAGGTTCTTTATCCTTGGCTATTTTGTTAAGTGCAACATGTGAATCAAAAATCACTGGATTAGCGATGGCTGCAGAGTGCGAAGTGCCACTTAAAAGGATAAAGAAATAAAAGGAAAGTTGTTCTCTGCAAAGAAATAATCTGGGCCTAGAGACCAAATATGTACTAGAGGTTGAGTTTCCTTCTTCCTCCTCCTCCTCTAAAAAAGAGGATCATGCAGCGAGTCCCCCAGAGATAGCACAGATCAATGTCAGTGACTTCTTCCTATTGGGAAATCTTGGAGAACTACAAGGTATGGTTGACTGTGCCATAGAAGAGACATAAGGACAAGAAGATGAAGTCCCCATACTTGAGTCAACAGGGCCAGAAAATGTTGTGACCTATGAAGAAGATGATCCCCAGCTTAATGAAGCCAAAGGTGAAAAGAAAGTGTCACAAGAACAAAGGAATGACCTGGTCATAGAACAAGCACTGACTGAAGAGGGAACCGCACCTTCAGGAGAAACCATAACCTTTGACGCTACACTCTTGGACTTATCTAATAATCATAGTCTTCTCACACCATCGGATATAGTAGTGAACAAATTTGTGGCCATTTCTCTATAGATAGATCTCAATGAGCTACCTCTCCCTCCTCCTCCACCTTGTCCACTAGAGAACACCATTCTCGAGGGGGATGGGGAGGGAGATAAAGAACATACATACAAGGACCCCATTGATACAATAGAAAATACTCCTAGGGGGGAACATGAATTGAACCCTATGGACACTTCAAGCTCAAGGATGATGATGAAAGGTGGGCCAACTGCCCCGCCACAACGGTTAGTGGAAGCTCGGAAAAGAAAAGCCCCAACTACTATCACAGACCCACTATCACTTGTCAAGATAATGGACAAAGGCCAAATTCATATGAAGCCTAAGAAGGCTTGAACCCTTCATAGCACTAGAAGGGCCCCAGATGGAAACATTATGGTGACAGTCGCCACCCCTCCAGTAGGAAAAGAAGATTCTGAGGTAGCTTCCAAAGAATATGTGATCACAGAGGTGTCTCTGGGCAAAAGAACTCAGCATGAGAAACTAGACCTCCTAAGTGAAGTGTGTCAGGCTATTCTAGCCCAATATAAGAAATAATCTCATAAGATCTGGGAGTTGAAAGCAACCAATTCCAACCTTTCAGGACTCTTGATAGAATTAGTGCACCCCCTCACCTCCAAAACACCTGAACCCTCAGTCCCCGGGACACCACTACCACAGAGTGATGTTGATACTCTAAAATGTTGGCAAGTGATCTATTTTGCATGATGAGATTCACTTTTTGGTTGTCATTTATGGCATCAAATTTGGGTTACAGATGGATTCCTATGTTGAGTTTTGATGACTCTGAAATAGACTAAGTACAGAAGCAGATTACAGAGGTATTTTGGGTATTGAAGATCGAGATTGATGAATTAGCAAAAGCGAGCTTAGAGGAAGATATTATGAGTTATATGTGACCTCCACCTAACATCAATTTTATTTTTGTAATGTTTATAGAAATTTATAGATATTTGAAGACAGAAAGACAACAATAGAACAGTGATACAGAGAAGTTGGATAGATGTGATGATTCAATGAGTATGACATGGACTCCAGGCAATCAGATTTAGATTATGGTTGTTGATAACCTAAATTTTGATTATGTAAGATCATCAACTTTGCATTTGATATTGTTTTATTAAATGTATTTTGTATTGAGAGTCGACTAAGTAATATTTGGTTAAGACAGACGACTTGGTTAAGAGATAAGATATATATGTGGAGAACTTTTTATTGAGCGAAGATATGAATGATGAGAGATGATTGGATGGATGATATGACATGTGAATTAAAGAGTAGAGGATGACAAAGATCTTTGATGAGATATGAAAGGAACTATCTAAGAATTAGAGATGATTTTTTGTTCATCATTGAGAACATTTTGTAAACAAAATTACTTTGTAAGAGTTGTAAGTGCATTTGGCCCCTAACATCGTGTTGTATACCTTTAACAGGGTTGTAATTCCTTTAACAATGAAATGTACTATGTAATATTCAGCTCCTAATAGGGCTAGGTCTCCTAATAGGGACACTATACTTTAGTACATGCTTGTGGGTACCATCCCCACTAGGGTTTTCCCTTGGTCAAGGTTTCCTTGACAACAAAATTATGGTGTTATGAGTACTGTGTTATTTTCTTATGTTCCTTTCATTTCTGCAAGTATATGGTTAATGTTTAACTGATTAAAAAGTTTTAATAAGTGTTGTAATACTGATTCACCCCCCTTCTCAGTATTACCTAATCCTAAAAATTGGTATCAGAGCTTTTGGCCCTTGGAGAGAAAGTCTAAGAGCTTAAGGGAGATCAGAATGGATTTGGACAGTTTGCAAGAAAACTTTGATGCTACACTTGAAGACCTTGACAAAGCAAAAGTAGAGAAATTTATAAGGAAACTAAGAGACTAGATTAAACTTTCTAGAAGTCAGAGACAAGATCTTGTGGTTCAGATAAAACAAGATTCAGAAAAAGAGAATTCAGATCAGATGAAGCAACTTGAAGAAGAAAATGAAACTTTGAAACTTGAGAGTGAAGCTATGACTAAAGAGATACAGTTACAAAAGGATGCTAAGAAGAAAATTAAAGAAACCTTGAATAGTGCATTAGAACAAATGTAGAATGAGGCTGACAACTACAAGAACAAGTATCTAGAACTGGATAAATACATTCAGATTATAAAAGATGAAATTGTTGAGGCAAAGAAACACATTCAAAAACTTCACACCAGTAGTTATTTGATCGATGAACAAAGAGATAGATAGAAACCTAAAGGTGATATGATTGGAATTGGCTTCAATGAAGCTAAATGCTCAAAGAATTAGGAAGGGAAATTTGATGCAAAGATTGATGTTGAAAAGCCTACTATTGAAGAACCTAGAGAGAAGATTAGACCTTTCAAAGCTAGATACTTTGGATGTAACAAGTTTGGACACATGAAAAGAAAATGCAGAGGTAATGCCCCTTTTAAGACCTTTTCTGGGTATTGTTTTGATTGTAATGGATATGGGCACAAGAAAGTAGAATGCAGGAAACCTAATCAATCAGGATATAGACAAGACAATGGAAGAGAACCTATAGTGAAACCTACATGCTACAAATGTAGTAACATTGGAAACATTGTGAAGTACTGTAAGCTACAAGTAAATCAGGAAAGAAGACCTCCTATATGTTACAAATGCAATAATCTAGGTCATATCGCAAAATTTTGAAGGTATAATGGAGCAAAAAATAGAAGAGTACCACCTCTTATGAATACATAGAAGAATGGAAATGATATTGGTAAGAGTTTTGTAGATTTGAAGAATGATTTTGACAGTTGTTTTAAGAGAGCAGAAGATAACAATAGTAGTAAGATATGGAATATCAAAGAAACAAGTGAGACATTGGTTCAAGGAGAGATAGTAGATGCTACTGGATCTTTGCTTGATGGTAGTATAGCATAATTGACCTTATTGATCAATCATGGCCTTAGGGGGAGCATTTGATAAAGACATCAGAATATATCCTGCCCTGAAACTTGTGGATTAAGCTCATGCAATCTTACATATGAACATGGCTAACATCATGGAGTATACAATTAAGAGCGCAACATCAGCTGACACATACATTTTGATCACGAGATCTACAGCCGACTGTATGATATTGGGTAAAGTGAAATTTTATAACTTAAACATTGTATAAAATACCATATGAAGATCTATATCTTCACCATTTGACAAAGAGCGACCTAAGGAGATCAGAGAGTAGAGAGATTTAGCCTATCCTACATTTTCCTTGCGTGATCAATTGAAGAAAAAAATTGGAATTCACCGTGAAAGAGGTATTTACATCATCTAGCTATGGATGCACCTATTATTTATGATGTTTTAGATCAACCTAGATATAAGTTCAAGAAACATTTGTTCAAATCTTGTGAAGAATAATGCCGAGGTAACAGCAAGAAGTGTGGTCTTTCTCCTTTGCCTTCAATAAGACAGCCAATTCAACTTGGGTTCTCCTAGGATCCTATATAATTTCCCACACAATTTCTTCTACCTATCCAAGGTGGTAGAACCAATTTCCAACCTTTCCCAATTGGATACAATCCAATTCAAAATATTACACTTTTGAGCTTTAGGGACACTAGCCCTATTTTAGGCCTCAATCTAGAAGTCTTCACTAGTGACTTCACCAACTAAAAATAACTATTCAAACACCTTTCTTATGTCCTAAGGACCAAGAATAATCATGTGGTTCAACCCTCCACCTTCCGTATAGTACATGTCTAGGACTATCCTAGAATTCCTTGTAGTACTATCCAAGAGGTTTTTCCGACTTAACTTTTCCTCCTAATCACCTTATAGAAAAATAAGGATATATCTAGATACCCTTTATGAATTTATTTCCAACCCCAAAGCCTTAGATTCCAAATCCACTCCAACAATACCTAACACTCACCAAGTTTGTAGACCTAATTAGCCTTGAATTTCAAGGCAAGTACTAGAAATTGGGTGCATGGGATTAAAAAAATTCTTTATATGTCTTCAAATAACTCCAAAAAACTCAAATCCACTCCTAATTCACTCAACCAATATTTCTAACAAACATAACACTTCCTTCTCCTTCATTCTAGGTTGAATACATTGAGATATTCAGCCTAGGGCTTGATGCATGAGGGCCTTACCCTTCGATTCATCTCCTGAGATTTTAGAATCATTAAAAACACCATCCTAACTTGAATTTTCTAGGATCTTAGAGAAATCCACTAGATATAATGCAAGTTAGGACTCCATTTGCAAACCACGCTTAAAATAGACTCTTTCCTAGACTGGTTTTTGGAAAACTCAGACAAAACTTATCAAATCAAAACCAAATGACTTCAAATCAATCTCAGAGTGAAATTAACACAAAATACCTTCAATACATAATTTTTTTTTTACAATATGACACCATACAGGGCCCTACAACTCAGAAATGCTCATAAAAATGCTTCATATTCCATTTCCCATGCATCAAAGTTACATTCCAGAACTTCTAACCATGTTGGTTCAAAGTAAGCACTTAAGAACACTTAAAATGTGAATTTGGATTGATCAAAAATTCCTTGTGACTATTGGGCTTCCATCTTGCAGCTCTCGAGCAAATTTTGGAAGTTGCATGAGCAACTTTTTCATAACTTTTGTAACATTTGACCAAACTTGTCTTTTTGCACTCGATGAATTTGGGAATGAATCCAAACCTATCAAATTGACATAAAATTCTTAGAATAACATGAATCCAAGGAATTTAACACTAAGGAATCTAAAAACACAAAACATGCTTAAGGTAACATAAACCTAACTAGGTTATCCAAATGGACTAAGGCATCTCTAGGCTCATTCAATTGCCTAAGAGATCCTTGACCATACACACATTGATCCCAAAAACAAAATAGTATGATCCTCTAAGATCAATCCATTTATGACAAACAAGATCCTCTAGGATCAAATAGAGACACTCATGGGTGCATTGCACCATACTCCCTAAGGAAAAATTAACTCAAGTCCCTTGAGTTGGGAGATCTTTTAGATTGAAACTAGTCTTCTTGATATCTTCAGGTGTTAACCAAGTAGCATCCTCCACTGAATGGTGTTTATATTTGACTAGGTATTCATAAAATGTGGATCTCCTAGTTTGTTTTTCTATCCTCTTTTCCAGTATGCAGTCAATCTCTTATGTTGGTGTTTTTTGTAAATCTTGTAGCTCCTTGTCCTATGGTAGATCTTGAGCACCTACAATGGAGACATTAGTGACAGGACCTTTGTATGGATATAGGTCAGCTACATTGAAAATGGGTGATAAGCCAATGGTGGAAGATTCTTAAAGGGCCTATCATTTTCATCATCAACTTGACGTACTTTTCCTTGGGTAGTCTTTCCTTCTTCAGGTGAACCATAACCATATCTCTAACTTTGAATTGGATATCTCTCCTCTTGGCATCTGCTACTTGTTTGTACTTCTGAGAGGTTTTTTGGAGTCTTTCCTTCACTTGTTGTTGAATATTCTTCATTACCTTTACAAAATCCTCAACTTAGGCACTCCTCTGTCCAAAATCTTGAATGTTTCTTAGTTCCAACACACCCCTAGGGTGGGATCCATAGACAATTGGGAAAGGACTGAGTCCTAAACTTCTGTTGATAGATTCATTGTAGGAAACCTCTGCTTGTGGGAGGATTTAATCCCATACCACTCTATACTCCTTTTTCAGGCACCTTAGCAAGTTTCATAGAGACCTATTGATGACTTCAATCTGTCCATCTGATTGAGGGTGGTAGGTAGGTGACATAGCTAGATTTGTTCCAAGTTTCTTTAATAGGGTACACCAACAATGTCCCACAAACTTGGGGTCTCTTTCTAAAATAATGATGAGTGGTAAACTATGGAGTCTCACAATCTCCTTGAAGAATAGTCCTACAATACTTGAGGCATCATGTGTAGTCTTACAAGGTAAGAAGTGGGACATCTTGGAGAATCTGTCTACAACCACATAAACACTATCATAACCTACCTTTGTCCTCCGAAGACCCAATAAAAAATCCATGCTGATGGAGTCCCAAGATTTTTAAGGGATGGGTAATGGTGTGTACAATCCTACATTTGAACTGGTGCCTTTGGCTTTTTGACACACTAGGCAATTCTCTACAAATCTCCTTATCTGAGTCTACATCTTGGGCCAAAAGTAGAACCTTCTTACTAGCTCAAGTGTCTTGTCAATACAAAAATGGCCTGATAGACATCCATAATGATTCTCTTTTATGATGTTCTCCCCCATGGAACAGTCAAGGATACACAATTGACTCCCTTTAAACAAAAATCCTTCTTGAATCATATATTCTGCAAATTCAGTGTGATATCTATCTCCTAGTTCCAAACAAACTTGGTAAATTTCTTTGAAGTCTCCATCATTGGGATACATGTCTTTGAGGAAAGAGATACCTACATCTTCCTAGGCCACTTCTTGTATAGCCAAATTCCTCCTGCTCAATTCATCAGCTACCTTGTTAGCTACTCCATTTTCATGCTTTATGGTGAAAGTGAATGCTTGCAAGTATTCCATCCACTTGAGGTGTCTATGGTTTAGTTTCTTCTACCTATTAAGAAAAATCAAAGCATGATTGTTAGTAAATACAAAAAATTCTTTTGGCAATAATTAATGCCTCCAATTTCTCAAAGATTGGACCATAGCATACATCTCCAAATCATATGTACTATATTTTTTCTTAGCTTCATTAAGATTTTAACAAAAGAATGCCATAGGTCTCCCTTCTTGGCTGAGAACACCCCCAATAGCTCTTTTACTAGCATCACATTCAATGGTGAACACCTTATGAAATTTAGGGAGAGTTAAGGTAGGTTGTTGAGAGACTCTTTTCTTCAAGTATTCAAAGGACTTGTTTGCAGCATAAGTCCATACAAATTTTCATTTCCTTCCCCCTTTGATAGTGTCTATCATTGGTGCATTCACTCCACTAAAATTCTTCACAAATTTCCTATAGAAGATAGCTAGCCCATGGAAATGTTTGACCTCACTGAAATATTATGGAGTGGGCCAATTCAGTATGGCTTCAACCTTGGAAGGATCCATTTTCAAATTACCTTTGGAGATGACAAAGCCAATAAATATCAGTTCCTCTTGCATAAACACGGATTTTCCCAAATTTATCCTCAACATTTCTTCGTGTAGCCTCTTCATTACCATATCTAGATGTAACAAATTATCTTCTTTATCTTTGCTAAAGATCAATATATCATCTAAATAAACAACTACAAAGTGATTTATGAATGACTTAAGGACCTCATTCGTCAATCTCATAAAACTACTGGGAGCATGAGAGAGGCCAAAGGGCATCACTACCCATTCAAACAACCCCTCATTGGTTTTGAAATATTTTTTCCACTCATCCCCTTCTCTAATGCTAATTTGATGATACCCACTCTTTAGATCAATCTTTGAGTTATATTTTTCTCCTCTTAGACAGTCCATGAGATCTTCTATCCTTGGAATAGGAAACCTATATCTGATGGTTATCCTATTGATGGCTCTAGACTTAGTACATAGCCTCCATGTACCCTCTTTCTTAGGTGCTAGGACTGTAGGGACTGTAGAAGGGCTTATGCTCTTCCTAACAAAGCCTTTTTCCATCAACTCTTGAATCTGTCTTGCAACTTCTGCATTTTGGTCAGGGGTCAGCTTGTAAGTAGCCTTATTTGGAAAGGTAGAAATAGGTATGAGGTCTATATAGTGGCTAATATCCCTCTGTGGTGGTAAAACATCATTGCTCTTGTCTTTAACTATCCCTTTGTATTTTTTCAACAAATCTGCTACTTCTTTAGGGCCAACATTCTTCTAAGGTTCTTGACTTTTTGGTGTCTTCTTAGGCTCTATTTTGGGCTTTACTATGATGGAAAAATAAGGTGTGCCTCTCTCCTTAAGGACTTTCAAAAATTCCTTCTCTCCCACTAAGGTAACATGATTTGTTAAGGCTTTGCCTTTCTCAGAATCAGGGAGAGGTGTCATGGTGTAACTAATCCCATTCTTAGTCAAAGTATAAACATTTTTCTTCCCCCCATGTTGGGCATCAACATAATATTTCCAAGGTCTTCCTAGGAGAATATGGCATGCATCCATATCCACAAATTCACACAAAATGTTATCTTTATATTCTCCTACTTGAAACTCTACCCAACATTGCTCATCTACTAAAGCTTGTTGATCCTTATTAAGACAAGATACTTTATAGGGGCTTGGGTGGGGTATTTTCTTCAAACCAATCTTATCTATCATTGCATTAGAAACTAAATTCTCTTTAGAACAAGAATCAACAATAACTTTGCAAATCTTACCAAGTACCTTGCAGTGAGTTCTTAATAGACTCTTCCTTTGTGGGGGCTACATGGGAGTTGGCATCTTTAGGATTGTCCTATTGAACACTATGCATTCTCCTTTCTCAGGGTCTATAGGTCTGGATGTATTTGTGTGGTAGGAGGTCATGCTTTGAAAATCCTCATCTCGAGTGAGTTGGACTCTTCTATCTCCTCTTGATGTATTATCCTTGTTTAGACATCTAAAAGATTGGTGACCAACCTGATTGTAGGAAAAACACTTTCCAATGAATGTGGAGCTTCTTCTACCTCCTAAAATTCCTCTTCTATTGCCTCTACCCCCTCTAAAATTATCTTTTTTATTCTTCTCTCTATCATACTCTTGGTGATTGGATTATCCATGTGGTCTTGGAGATGATCCTCTTCCTTGAAACCTTCCCCTAACTTTGAATCCATTTCCTCTTCCTCTACTATTATGTTCTCCTCTCCTTCTTTGTTTTTCTTCAATCTTCATATCCATCTGATAGCATTGGTGTATAGATTGTGGACAAAACAAACTTAGTTCATCCTGAATACTGTACTTGAGCTCGTTCATGTATCTAGCAAGTTTTTCTTTCTCACTTTCACGGGCCTTTGTCTTCATGGAGATATTGTGGAATTCATCAGTGTAAGATCCCACATCAAGATCCTTTTGCTTCAAATTCTTTAACTTCTTGTGTAGAGTTACTTCATAATCTTCAGGAATAAATTTCTTCTTGATTTCTCTTAATATCTTCTTCCATGTGGTTATAGGGTCCTTTTCTTTCTCCACCCTCTCCATTTGTAGGAAGTTCCACTAACTTAGTGTAGGTCCTTTCATTTTGGACTTGGAAATCTTTGTTCTTTCTGAGATAGGGATATCCTCACATTCAAAATAGTTTTCTAGGGCTTCCACCCAATACATGCATTCCTCTGGGTCCATCTTGTCCATAAACATTAGTAGGTCTAGTTTGTTATCTCTCGTACCCACTCTCTCTAAAGATTCTAAGACTCTTTACTCTTATGGCACATTTTTCTTCTCTTCATCACTCTCTTCTTCTTCTTCTTCTTCTTCTTCTTCTTGGTCTGATTCTGAATCATCCCCATTAGTCCTACTGATCTGAGAACTCTTCAATTTCTCTATTTATGCTTCCATGTTCTTATTCTTAGCTTCCATCTCCCTCACAATCTTGTATAGCTCCATGTTAGTGACACTCATAGGGATCTCTCCATCAATATCATTAGTCTTCTCTTCCATTCTTATTTCCAAGATATTTTATAGGCTCTGATACCACCTAATGCAGAGGTGACAGCAAGAAGTGTGGTCTTTCTCCTTTGCCTTCAATAAGACACCCAAGTCAACTTGGGTCCTCCTAGGATCCTAGATCCTTTTCCACACAATGTCTTCTACCTATCCAAGGTGGTAGAACCAATTTCTAACATTTCCCAATTCAATACAATCCAATTCAAAATCTTACACTTTTGAGCTTTAGGGACACTAGCCCTATTTTAGGCCTCAATCTAGAAGTATTCACTAGTGACTTCACCAAATCAAACAAACTATTAGGAAACCTTCCTTATGTCCTCAGGACCAAGAATCACCCTTTGGTTCAACCCTCCACCTTCCGTATAGTACCTGTCTAGGACTGTCCTAGAATTCCTTGTAGTACCATTAAGGAGGTTTTCCCAACTTAACTTTTCCTCCTGATCACCTTCTAGAAAAATAAGGATATATCCAGATACCCTTTATGAATTTATTGCCTACCCCAAATCCTTAGATTCCAAGTCCACTCTAGAAACACCTAACACTCACCAAGTTCACAGAACTAATTAGCCTAATTAGGCTTGGATTTCAAGGCAAGTACTAGAAATTGGGTGCATGGGATTGAAAAAATGCTTCAGATTTCTTCAACTAACTACCTACAACTCAAATCCACTCCTAATTCACTCAACCAATCTTTCTAATAAACATAACACTTCCATCTCCTTCATTCTAGGCTTAATACATTTAGATATTCAACCTAGAGATTGATGCACGAGGGCCTTACCCTTCAAGCCATCTCCTAAGATTTTAGAATAATTAAATACACCATCCTAAATTTCATTTTCCAAGATCTTAGATAAATCCACCAAATGGAATGCAAGTTAGGACTGCATTTGTAAATTGTGCTTCAAATAGACTCTTTCCTAGACTGGTTTTTGGAAAACTAAGACAAAACTTATCAAATCAAAACCAAATGACTTCAAATCAATCTCAGAGTGAAATTAACACAAAACACCTTCAATAAATTAACTTATTTTCCCAATATCACACCATACACGACCGTACAACTCAGAAATGCTCATAAAAATGCTTCATATTCCATTTCCCATGCATGAAAGTTACATTCTAGAACTTCTAACCATGTTGGTTCGAAGTAAGAACTTAAGAATACTTCAAATGTGAAGTTGGATCAATAAAAAATGCCCTGTGACTATTGGGCTTCCATCTTGCAACTCTCGAGAAACTTTTGGAAGTTGCATGAGAAACTTTTTTACAACTTTTGCAACATTTAGCCAAACTTGTCTTTTTGCACTCAATGACTTTTGGAATGAATCCAAACCTATAAAATTGACAGAAAATTCTTATAATAACATGAATCCAAGGAATTTAACACTACGGACTCTAAAAACACAAAACATTCTTAAGGTAACATAAACCTAACTAGGTCATCCAAATGGACTAAGGCATCTCTAGGATCATAAGATTGCCTAAAAGATCCTTGACCATACACACATAGTGTAGACGTCCAAAATCGTTCTTATATTAATTTAATTAATATTCCCATAACATTATAGTTAATTTTAATTAATTATATTTAATTAAATATGATTCATTCTCCTAAGTATTTGAATTTAATTTAAATACTATCCCTTTTAATGTATTAAATCTTATTTAATACATTATCCCTCATTAATCCCCTTTAAATAAATTTTTTATTTATTTATTCCTTCACATGACCTAAATTCTACTAAACCACAATTAATCCAAATTAATTTAGATTAAGCTAATTTGAACCTAGATCCTACCCTACCTCACATCACTCTCACCAAATAAACCTATTTATTAATTAACTAAGGTTAATTAAGCTAATTTATTAATTCCTACAACAATTAGTCTTAATTATTTGCTCACACATGTGTGAGCAAATTTCTAAAAATTTGACTTTCCACATAATTCCTTATTTGGTGCCAACAAGGTTTCTTACACCTATGATGACACCTTCTTACACTTTC
>MU224493.1:1035787-1057489 GCA_018584345.1 Thuja plicata
CCCTTGTTTAGCTCATCGGAGGTTGTGGTGAAAGTCTTTGTTTTGGATTTCATTTTAAACATGCTAACTCTTTGAATCTTGTTTCTAATGACTAATCTTGATGTTTGCATGTTTTAGTGTTGTCCCTCGCAGTTATACTTTTATCACATACACATAGATCCAAAAACCAAAATAGAATGATCCTCTAAGATCAATCTATTTATGAAAAACAAGATCCTTTAGGATCAAACAAAGACAGTCATGGGTGCACTGCACCAAAGAAGACCCCAAAGGAGCATTGTCCTGGACACCCTTCGATATTTTACACGTAGAAGATATTAGGGCTTACATTCATTGTATGTATGATATATTAGGAACTGATGATATTTGTACTAAGATGGAGTATATGACTGATAAAGGAATCATGAGAGATGAGTTCAAACACATTGATCAGTTGAGTATCATGAAAATTCTATATTTAAATGAATTCGATGAAGAAGAGTGGTTCAAGATATTATTAAGTAGAGTACATGATCAATTCATTTGGATAGGCGAGGAACCTATGAAGATTTGCAGTGATTTAATTTATGATATTACTGTATTGGATAATACAAGAATCATTCATTTTGTAGAAAAACATGTGAAGAAGCAAGTTGAAACCCTAACACACTCTAAATGGGACAGGTGAGCAATGACTGTAAATGACATCTTTCAACAAGATGTGAGACTAATTGCTATGATACTTGGCTATAAATTCTACTACATCAATAGACCTAATTTGGTATCTGTAGGAGTTATCATGATGGCATGGATAATGGTAAAAGCAAATGTAAAATATAACCCATGCGAAGTGTTAGAACAACAATTTCTTGAGAATGTAAAACTGGTAAAGAAAGACAAAATGGAGACCTTTAGATTTGGCTTACTATTGGTACATATGTTTATCCACATTGAACACAAACTCCCAGGTATGCATCGTAGTGTTTGGAAATTGGGGATACCTATTGGTATTCAGATCACACAGAGTTACAGAAGACATGACAAAAAATGGGTTGATGGTGAATTATTTGGAATGATCAAAATCCTTTAGAGGCAAATGAAAGACAGATACAGGATATTTGATGACATAGTTGAGAAATACAAGGATACAATCTATTTCATGATTGAAACTGATTGTGTATGCTTTGAGGCATTCACACCAAGGAATAAATGGTGTTATCTTATGGGATATGAGGTGAGTTCAGAGGTACTTACTATGCAATTTGAACATGATATTGCATCTGAGATTGACACATCAGAAGAAACATGGGGAACCTATGAGGACAAATCTGCTAAGGTAAGAGAGGAACAGACTAGAGGTCTAAGGAAAAGGAAAATTGATGACCTTGTGCATGAATGTAGTGTAAAGGAAGGACTAATAGAGGAAGAATTGAAAGAAGTGAAAAGGAAAATGGATGAGCGATCTTTTGGATTGGCAAGTGCTAGTATTGCAACCCTTCCCACTTCTGAAGTAGTAATGATAGACAATCCACCTCCTCCATCACAGAAGACATCGCAAGTTGAGAAAATTAATCTAGAGTAAACACCAAATCTGGCAGGTAGACATCACCTATGGAACCAAGCATTGTAAGAGAAGAGAAGAAAACTAAAACTGAGAAGCACATATGGAAGCCTGACATGAAGATGATTGAGAAGAGAGCTATAAAACAGGGAGAGCTAGTTACAGTAAACAAATACTATGACATGTATGGGGAAGCAGACAAACTTAAATCAAAGATATTGTGGTTAATCACTTACTTGATTTCAAGAAGACTCTATTGGAAATTGAGAGAAGTGTACCTGAAGATCTATATGGGAGATTGGAGAAAAGAAAATAGTTAGCACAAATTGAGGATGAAACAAATAGAAATCAATACATTGACAACATGCTACCTATGATATCTTTGCAAGAAAGGGACATAATACTTAAAGAATTGAAACCTTTGCTGAGAACCAAGATCAGAATACTGAAAATCATGGAAATAAGAAAGCTCTCGAGAAAATATTGATGAAGCCTACTCCTGAGGAGGCTCCACTTCTTAAAACCACTTTTCCTACAAACTTAGGAATGGGAGAGAGTTTGAAGCCAGCTGAGGCAAGTGTTGAGAAGAGAGAAGTTAATACACAACCATATTTCTATGTTTTTGGTGTACCTATAACACTTGACACCTCTAATGATGAGAAGGACCCATTTGCATAAAATATGGACAACACAATTGCTGAGGAAGCAGAGTAGAAAGAGCAAGAAGAATAGAAGAAAGAACAGAGTGAAACAATACAGGATGAAGGACAAAAAGAACAAGAAGAAAAAGATGAAACTAAAACTGACATAATCACATCTTCTATTTCATTGTTGGCAAGAAAAGAAAATACAACAGATGTTGATGTTGATTGCATGGATGAGGATGAGCTAGTGAAATTGGATTTTACTGCACTCACTAAAGCCAAGGAGAGATCAGAACAAAAAGGTGACAAAAAGGCTAAGGTAATAAATAGAGAAATTGATACTATGAAAAAATTTCTTCCAGTACCTATTGTTTTCCAACATAGAGATGACATTGAAAATTTGAAGATAACACTTGATGAATTTGATGACTATTATGAGAGTTTGATAAAGATTGCAAATTAGAAGGAAAAAAAGAGCTACTCTGAGAAGAATTTATCCAAATTTTGCAAGTCCATCTCATGGGACTTGAGCATTTTGAAAACCACTATTGCAAATGCTAAGAGTTGCATTGGACATGGAAGGAAATTATTCAGTTACTGCATGAATCCTATCAGGCACGTTCAGAACATTAAAGACATCATTGCCAAGGAAAGGGAAACTTTGAATAATATTATAGACAGTTGTGAAACCTCTTCACAATCTGTAACAGAATTAAACAAGGAAGTAACAAGAATTTTGGCAAAATTAGATGTATTGGATAATGAGAAAGGGAGAGTATTGACTAGATTCAATTAGCTAAAGAGTTTAATCACTCCTAAGCTATCCATAATTGAAGCGCACCTATCAGACTTGGGAAAGACAGTAGATGCATTGACTAACTCTATGGCTATAGAGTTGAAAGACGTAGAGACTGAATCATTTGCATTGAATGGACTAATTCATGTTAGTCAACTATTGCTGAAGTCACGGGGTACAGAAGTGAAGATCTTGGAAGATTCCTTTATAGATGTTCTGAAACTAGTGAGCAAGCACTAATTTTATTACTTTGTATGCACCTTTGTCATTGTTTTCAAAGTGGGAGAAAAGAAGAAAAATGAATGGGAGAAGAAACAAGAAAATAAATAAGGAGAAGGAGAAGATAATGTAAGAAGAGAAAAGAGAAAATGAGAAATAAGGAGAGACATTTTTGTTGGAACACTTAGTCATTTTTTTGTTAAGTGTTGTCATCAATGCCAAAGGGAGAGATTTTTGGCAAGTGATCTATTTTTCATGATGAGATTCAATTTTTAGTTTTCATTTATGGCAACACATTTGGGTTACAGATCAATTCCTATGTAGTTGAGTTTTGATGACTCTAAAATCGACTACGTACAGAAGCAAAGTTACAAAGGTATTTTTGGTATTGAAGATTGAGATTGATGAATTAGGGAAAGAGAGATTAGAGGAAGATAGTATGAGGTATATGTGACCTCCACCTAAGATCAATTTTGTTTTTGTAATGTTTACAGCAAGTTAGAGAGATTTGAAGACAAATAGACAATAGCAAAATAGTGATACAGAGAAGTTGGGCAGATGCGATGATTCAATGAGTATGACATGGACTCCAGGAAATCGGAGTTGAATTATGGTTGTTGATAACCTACACTTTTATTGTGTAAGAGTGCCAACTTTGAATTTGATATTTGTTTTATTAAATGTATTTTTTTTTTAGAGTTGACTAAGTAATATTTGGTTAAGAGAGTTGACTTGGTTAAGAGATAAGATATATATATATATATATGGAGATCTTTTTGTTGAGTGAAGATATGAATGATGAGAGATGATTGGATGGATGATATGACATGAGAATTGCAGAGTAGAGGATGATAGAGATCATTGATGAGATATGAATGGAACTATCAAAGCATTAGAGATGCTTGTTTTTTCATTACTAAAAACATTTTGTAAACAAAATTACTTTGTAAGAGTTGTAAGCTTAGTTGGCCCCTAATAGGGTGTTGTATGCCTTTAAAAAGGAAATGTACTATGTAATATTTATCTCCTAATAGGGCTAGGTCTCCTAACATGGACACTATACTTGATGCAGGAGCATCCTAGGATCCTTGGCAATCCTTCTCATTCAAAAATATGTTTTCTAGCTTGTTTGGAGACTACTCGAAAAAACTTTGTTGCTCAGGCATGCTTGTTTCTCTGTTGCTCAGGTTCTGTTGCTTGGGCATGCTTGGTTTTCTAAAGCTTAGGTTTGTTGTTGGGTGATGCTTGGCCCAAGTCACTCTGTTTCTTGGTCATCCTCTACCCGATTTGTTTATTTGGAAGTTGGATGTGGTGGCTGACTTATGCATTTAAATTTAATTGTGACATTTCTAGTGGATATCTCATTGGGGATTGTGTGGACCTAAGTCTGGGTTGGGGTTTTCTCCAATGATTGTTTTTATAGGCCAACCTATTGGTTGCCTTTTGTATTTAAGTAGTATCTTGTTCTTAGCTTAGGGAAGTAGATTAGGGGGATCAGATTTAGAAGGCAGATCAAGTGTTGGATCTGAGAATCTAGATCACGAATGTATGTGTTGCAGAAGATATATTTTAGATCTTAAATCTTTCCTTGTAATTGGTCATAACCAAGAAGGCCTTATAGTTTGGCATGTTGAAATATAATTGATATTTTGAGATAATATATGAGCTGAATGTTGATTTTATTTCTGTGTATCTAGTTGTTTCCATTGTTGTGGTTATTTGCTGCAAGTTTGGATAATCCTTCATTGGATCCTCCATCCTTGACTGCATCAGGTGGTATCAAAGTAGTGAGATTCCTAAAGAAAGAGTTAAGTTTCCAATTACTGGAATTTGGTGAAGCAAAGATGCCTCCAAAGAAAATTTGTGAGATCATAGAGGAAAAACCTAAGGAGGAATTGAGTCTTGAATATTTCTGAGCTTTGCAGAAGCAGGTGCAAGATCTGCCAAAGGAGTTGCAAAGAAAGAATGCACCGAGAGAAAACCGATGTAATGGTGAAGAGTCTGATGAAGAAGATAATTTTAAAGAAGCTATAGAAGATATCAGACATCCTGATGAGGCTAGATTTCTGAGAGTTATGTCTAAGGTTGGGAAAACCCCTAAGATTGAAGTTTCTACATTTGCTGGAAGCCTCAGGCCAGAAGAATTGATCAATTGGATTAATGAGATGGATGAATACTTTGAGTATGAGGAAGTAGAAGATCCTGATAGATTTTGGTTTGCAAAGAAAAAACTGAAAGGTCATGCAAACATATGGTGGAGAGAAGTTCAATTGGAAAGAAATCAGAGAGGTAAAGATAAGATCATCATATGGAACGTAATGGTATAAAATTTGAAGAATCAATTCATTCTAGTGGATTATGAATTGGAGATGTTCAAGAAGATGCAAGGTTTAAGGTAGACAAACTAGTTAGTGTAAGAGGATACCAAGGAGTTTTATAAGATTCTAATTAGGACTAGACATTCTGAAGTTGACAAGGAGAAGGTTGCTACATATATCTATGGTTTGAGGCCTAGTATTCATGAAGAATTACTTATTGTTTAGATGAAAACCATAGGAGATGCTTATTAGATGGCATTAAAGATTGAGGAGAAGCTAAAAAATAAGTTTGAAAGAAAATAGAATAACAAAAACTAAGGTGGTAAGACTGATGAGACAACTGCTGAGAGTAAGGTGGTGGATAATCCTAAACAAAATGAGGTAGGATCTAGCAGTAGTCAAACCACTAAGGATTAAAATCATGGGTATGGAAGAAGATGAAGGAGTGATTTCACTGGTACTTGTTTTCATTGTGGTGAAAAGGGACATAGGGCTTGGTCATGTCCTCAAAAGAAGTTCACCTTGACAACCGAGGAAAATTTAGTGAATGCTGCAGAAAAAGGAGAAGTTATGATCACTAGAAGGCTGGCTGCATGTATTAATGAACTAGTGCAGAGAAGGAATTTGTTCAGAGCTAGATGTAATTGCAAGGATAACGTATGTAATGTCATATTTTATGGTGGCAGTCATGAGAACTTTGTTTCAAAAGATATGGTTAGTAAGTTAAATTTGGGAAGAGGAAAATATCCTAATCCTTATCAGATTAGTTGGATACAAGATGTGTCTAAGGTTAGGGTTGAGGAACAATGCCTTGTTAATTTTAATATTGGATCTTATTACGATGATATATTATGTGATGTATTGCCTATGGATTCTTGTCACCTATTGCTCAATAGACCTTGGAAATATGATAGACATGTTATGTTTGATGGTCATGCAAATACCTATGTTGTGAGGCAGGGTGAATCCAAGCATAAACTTCTACCTTTGCTAGAAGCAGGGACTAAGGGATGTGGAGTTATCAGATGTTTCCCAGATAATAGTGACAAATATGAGGAAAAAATAATTGATAAGCCTATGGGTAAAAGGAAGGAGGATATGAAGAGAGGAGGCTATGAAACCTCTAAGGAACTTACAAAAATTAAGAAATAGATGATACTTTTGGCTGGGATAGTGCAGCAAATGTTGACATTAATGACACAAAGGGATGCTGATGATAAGTTGATCAGTCAGTCAGATGAGAAGATAGTTTAGAGAATCACTGATACCAAGGATGATCGATGTCAACTATTGTCAATTTCAGGAAGGAGATATTACAAAAGTGCAGGACTGATAAATATGTCAAATGGGACAATGGACTGAGTCAAGACAATGTGGAATGAAGGGCAAGAGGAGATATGGGTTAAGAACAAGTATGGATACATTTTCTAATTCCCTTAAGATGTTCATGATTCCTTTATGGGAACATCTTCTTTACCTAGGGTGTCTGAAGCAGAAGCATCCTAGGATCCTTGGCAATCTTGCTCAACCAAAAATATGTTTTCTAGCTTGTTTGGAGACTACTCGGTGAAACATTTTGTTTCTCCATTGCTTGAATTCTGTTTCTTAGGCATGCTTATTTCTCTATTTCCCACATTCTTTTTCTTGGGCGTGATTAGTTTTTTGATGCTCAGGTTTATTGCTCGATGATGCTTGGCCTGAGTCACTCTATTGCTCTATCATCCTCTGCCCGAGTTGTTTATTTGGAAGTTGGATGTCGTGGCTGACTTCTACATTTTATTTTAATTGTGGCATTTATGGTGGATCTCTCATTAGGGATTGTGTGGACCTAAATCTGGGTCATGGTTTTCTCCAATAATTGTTTTTGTAGCCTAACCTATTGGTTGTCTTTTGTATTTAAGTAGTATCTTGTTCTTAGCTTAGGGAAAAAGATTAGGGGGATTAGATTTAGAAGGTAGATCAAGTGTTGGATATGAGAATATGGATCACAAATGTATGGGTTACAAAATATTTGTATTAGATCTTAAATCTATATTTGAAATTGGCTGTAACTGGGAAGGCCTTAAAACTGGCATTTTGAATGTAATTGATATTTTTAGATAATATATTAGAATAATGTTGATTATATTTCTGTATATCTGGCTGTTTATGTTGTTGTGGTTATTTTCTGCAAGTTTGGATAATCCTTCATTGGATCCTCCATCCTTGACTACATCAATACTTTAGTGCATGCTTATGGGTACCATCCCCACCGAGGTTTTCCCTTGGCCAGGGTTTCCTCGACAAAAAAATTATGGTGTTATGAGTATTGTGTTATTTTCTTATGTTCTTTTCATTTCTGCAAGTATATGGTTACTGTTTAATTGGTTGAAAATTTTTAATAAGTGTTGTAATATTAATTCACCCCCCCTCTCAGTATTACCTAATCCTAACATGAAAATCATGAAGTAGAAGGCGTTAGCTATAGATGATTGGATCACTCATCAGGTGGGGGTGATAAGAAGTTTCTTGTCTGAGTCTCTCCCAAAATTTTTGTAGGTAAATTATTTAGCAAAGTAGATAGAGGCCACCATTTCCCAATGGAAGGGAGAGATCAAGAAATATGAAGATTGGAGAAATACCTAGTCAGAGATTCTGGATATTGGGAAAGATGAGTTAATAAACACATGCATTCTAGGGGATGAATCGTATGGGTTCCTTCGGACTCAATACTCTAGACTTACATTCAAAGTTAAAACTGGCAATCAACTGGTACGAGTGTTGGAAGAATAATTGAAGGTTGTCTAGACTCCTTTGGATTAGTATGATTCCCTCATCTAGGAAATTAAATCAACTGATCCTCTCAACCCCTGGACTTATACTCCCATTGATTCCCTAATTGGTAAGTTTGATGAAGTGGTGGAGGCTCGATTCTGACCCAAGAGAAATGTTAATGGATCCACCATGGTGGAGCTCTCCCAAGTGTTTCTCAAATCCCATGATGCAGCCAAGGTGGCTGTGGAGTTAAAAGATAAGGCCGAAAGTGTCAGCCTCCATTTTGAGGGATCTATGGATCATCGGGATTGTTTGAAAGATATAGAGGAAGATTGTATCCTCCAAATTCTGGAGGCATACAAAAAATTCAAAGGCCAGTAAGATATCTTGAACTCCAGGTATCCTTTAGCAAAAGTTTTGTACTATTTCATTTTTTATTCTTTGAGTGTAAGCTCCCGAACCCTAGGCCCCGAGTTCCCAATTTTGTATTATTTGTAGTGATGAGCTTTGAAAGCTCTCTCAAGCTGACCAATCACTATCTACAACATGTTTCCAGGTTTGTGACTATCCCTCTTGGTGTGACTAGTCACTCTTAATCCATTGGTTCACTATAGACACCTCCTGGACCCTGAGGTGCCATTCTAGAATTTACTATCTAGTGTACCTCTACTCGCCCAAGTCACCAAAGTATAGAAGAACATTAAAGAGGGTGAATGACCCAGGTCACTTAAGGAAGATCCATCAATTTTGCAAGTACAAGAGCACTCTTTCCAATGGTGTCTTTCTTGGGGCTCTTTCCTTTCTTTCTTCTCTTCTCTTCCCAAATGATTCTATTATATTAGGAAATTTTGATAGCGCAGGTAGTATCGGCTTTAAATAATGTAATATAATGTAGATATTTTGCGTAGGGTTAGTCCCTTAGGTAGTTAGAACTTTCTATAAATACAAAGTATGACACCATTTGAAGGGTTGGCAAATTGATGATTTAGCTGTCCACTAGTAATACAGGATTTTGGTCTTTTAGCAATCTTGTTTTCTTAGAAGTTCAGAGTAGGTTAATGCTCCCTTGGAGCCTCTAGTGTAACTACTAGTGAAGCTAGATTTGAAGTTAATGAAAGAATGAGGAACACCATTCAGCTCTAAGCTCTGTGTTGTTTCTGATCCTGGAGTTATCAAAACAATTCTCATGTTGTATGATTTCTTATGTCCTTTGTTCCAGTTCCTTAATGATTCAATGAAATAATTTTCTTTTCTACTGATATATATCTGATTGAAGGTTGCATGTATATCTATTATCCATTGTTTATTGTATCTGGAACTTTGTTGATGTTAAGAGAATATATGTCATGGATATAGTTAGAGATCTACACTAACCCTGTCCTATATTTTTTTATTTCTTTTCTAGATATAAATTATGCTTGCAGGAAACCCATTGTCCCCAAAGGTTTAGAGGTCTACGAGTCAAAACCAGCTATCCCCTAAAAACAAATAGTCACTTGTCAAACTAAGCTAAGCCCACACCATCATGACCTGAAAACCAAGTGCTTGGAGGCTAGGAGAGAAAGATCTCCCACACACCTCTTTAGGAGAAGTTGGTCGATACTTTGGTATTCGTTGACAACTCATCTACCATTGGCAAGGTTGTCACAAAGTCCCATCAACAACTTGTTATCAAGATTTTTTAGAAAAAAATAGTATGCATAGGTATTGGAGAATTTTTAATTTGTATCAAGCATTCTTCAACATGCCTCATTTTGAATTTTATAATACCTCTTTTGATAATCCTATCTAATTGCCATTATTTCATTTTTTGTCAACTAACTTGAGCAATTTCTTCAATTTGATTTTTATCCTCATTTTTCTTGAGTTGTGTTGGACTAACCTTTTGAGAAGAGGATGAAAAGGATTTGGAACGATGCCACTAGGTGAGTGAAATTGAAAATAAAATAAATAAATAAGTTCTTAGCCTAGCTACCTTCAAAAAGGTGAGATCTTGAACCTCTTGCAATTGCTTAAATTATGGCAATTTAAAGTTAACATATAGCATTAATTAGAAAAGTAACTTCAAGTCACAAATTAAAGCATTTATATGCCAAATATGAGATGAGAAGAACCTAATAAATCAACCAATCACTAAATTGAACCTCCTTGTTTGTGGAAGAGAAGTGCTAGGTATATGCTCTTCACTCTTTGAGTGAATCAAAAATCCATACACACTTTAAATACCTTAGACTAAGAGATGGGAGTAAATCTTGTTAATTGTGTTTGGAAGTGAAAAAAGTAGTAGGGATATGCTCTTTTCCCTTTTGGGTGAATCAAACTCCTAAACCTACCTATTCATTTCATTTCTTGCTTTGAAATGAACATGTTAGATCTTTAGAGGGCTTGCCTCCTGAGATTCACCTTTTCAAGGACGGTGAGAGGGAATGACCCAAAGTGGGAATTTAGAATAAGTCAATCTATTCCACCCACTTCAAACAGAAACCTCATTAAGTTGAAAAAATTAGAGGGAAAAAATATCAAATGCCTAGACTCGTAGGGTTAATAGCCTAAATCATGCATCGCGACTATGTAGCCCTTGTATGATTCATTTGATCTTTTCATGTGTAAATTCATTAAAATGCACAATTAATTCAGTATTGACTACCTTATAGATCCATTTTACAATCCAAATTTGTCTATAGGTAGATTTCTTGGAAGACTTTCTTGTTCAAATTGTGTGTAAATGATCAAGAACATACACATTGTGTTTAGAATTAAGGGTTAAAAACAAAGATTGTTGTGTGTGTGTTGTGGTTGATGATCTATATTAAAAATAGGAAACAATCATCTAGATCTGATCACACTTTAAATATTTTAAAAATCAATCAAACAATGATAAAAAAAAGTGACACGACCATTTTCCAGAAATCTTTTAACTCATACAAATAATCTTGTAATGCTTTCAAATAGTCAAGTGACGCGCACAAACAAACTTTTACCACCTGTGAAAAGAGAAGTAACACATGCAAAGCACAAA
Source organism: Thuja plicata (assembly GCA_018584345.1). Classification (NCBI taxonomy): domain Eukaryota; kingdom Viridiplantae; phylum Streptophyta; class Pinopsida; order Cupressales; family Cupressaceae; genus Thuja; species Thuja plicata. The sequence goes on from MU224493.1 coordinate 1,047,078, forward strand.
TTAGTATACCTAAATAGTTAACTAGCGCGTAGCATTTTTACAATGAGCATGTACAAACATTAAAGTATCGTATATTAGCTTTGTATTGATGTGTACATACTGAGACACTAAATAATGAGTATCTCCCAGGTCTTTTGGAAAATTTTAAAAAAAAATTTGGATACCCTTTTCAGAGTACTTCCTGTCAAGTGCAACAAATAGATCAAATACCATATAATTCAAGGTGCTAAGAAAGTTTTAAAAGGGATTAATCCAAAGGGTGATTTTAAAGATATCTACTTCATGTTAATTCCCATTTTTACAAGATCTCATTATGTCAAGGAAACCTTACAAGAAGACGAAACTTATTTCAGACAAGAAATGCCCTTTCCAAGTGAAACATTGGCTTCCTCACAATAACCTCTTAAAATCAAAAAGGAAGTAGAACCAATGAAAATGGAATTTCCCTATGGATTTACGGATCCAAGCCTCATCAATCATGTTGATGCAGACACCAATTCCCATAACAATGATAATAATGGTGGAAACAATGATGAAAATAACAATGGAAACAGTGAGGGAGGTAATGATATTAACAATGGAGGAAATAACATAAATGATGGAAGAAATAGGGACCATCAAGATGAAGAGGCTACTAAAGAGAGAATAAACGAAGTGGCCCAAAGTCCTTTCTTTATGAAAATCATGGAGAAAATCTTAGAGAGAGATAGGGTGAATTATTTCTTAAATGACCTAACCCAAGAAGGGTAAAGCTCCCCCATGATTATAATATGAATATTATAAAGAATAATAAAGAAGATGAAAATCCAATTATAATCATGAATAAACAAGTCAAACTTTTCCAAATGCAATTAGATAACATGAAGAAAATGGTGGCTTGAAATCCATTCTCAATTGAAGCTATATGCCTGTTTTCTTTTGATAAGACTTTAATTATGGTACCATTCCCTTCAAATGTGGCCTTTCCTAAATAGATAAGTATGAAGGAGCATTTGATCCACAAGATCACTTGAGGTAATTTTGTGCATTAAGCTTGGAATTTATGCACGATACCACCTATTTAATGAGATTAATCCCCATAAGTCATGGAGGACCAACGATGGAATGTTTTTTGAAGGTACCCTCAGGATTTCTAACATTTAAGGAGTTAGCCTCAAAATTCATGACTCATTATTCATATAACATCAAACATGAGGTCACCATGATTAACTTATGTAATACCAAATGAAGAGACAGAGAAGCATTCTTGGTCTTCTTACAAAGATGGAGAGTGATATTTGCTTGATATCCTCGAAGTGTGCCAGAAAAGGAAAAGATGGACATTTTCATGAATAGTTTAAAAACATAAATGAACTATCAGTTAAGATTACAATGTCCACATAATTTTGAAAATGTTATTGAAAATGGGGTTACAACGGAGGAAGTGTTATTAAAAAGTGGAGAAATCAAATTCTACAAGGAAAATAATAATTTTCCTAATAATCACAATAATTCCAATAACACTAATCAGGCTCCTCCTAACAACAATCGATTTTGGTTAAATAATACCAACAAGGGCCTGGTTAATGATGCAGTTGTTGAAGCAAACAACTTAAAATATACTCCTTTCAACCTCACAAGAGGATCTAACCAAGAAAAAAATGTGAACCAATCAGCAAAGATTTCGTTCAATAACAATAACTTGTCCAATAATCAAGAAGTTAATAAACAAAATCCATTCTTTATCCCATCACAAAGAAGGAAGTTCACAACCTTGGATTAACCTCTTGAGAATTCTTTAAGGACTCTTATTGCAAATAAAATTATTGTTCTACCAAAATCAAGAGCATATAAACCACAAGTTAAATCCTCATGGTGGAATGACACTCATCCTTGTGAATACCATTGAAACAAATGACATAAAACCAATATGTGTATGAGGTTAAAACTTGTGGTACAAGATTAAATAGATAATGGTGTGATTAAAGTGGAAGGGCCTCAAAATAATGAAGATCATATGTCTTTTAAAACTCCTTTCTTTAATCATAGGAAGGGAGAATCCTCAAATAATTAGCAGAACAACAAAAGAGGAAACAACGGAGTCAACTTTGCACATAGCTATGATAATGTTATCAATTCTTTCCCGAGACATGAGAATACTATCAATGTTATTGTAGTAAAGAATCAGCCATCCAAAGAAAACTCTAATATTGTTACTAGGGGAAAAGAATCAAGGATAACTTTACAAGGAACTACCCCTAAGATTATTGGTCCAAATCAAATATCTTCCACTTCAAGACAATACAGCCTTGTAGACCAATTGCAAAAAACACCAGTGCAAATTTCAATCTTAGAAATATTAAAACTTTTACCAAACCATAAGGATATTTTATAAAAGGCTCTTGTGGAAACCAATGTTTTGATAAATTGGATGTAACTAGATTTCAAAACATGGTTGGTCAGCTCATAGCACCTCATTGCTTGTCCTTTTTCAAACAAGATGATATGTCCATCAATCATCCCCTAAATCTTCCATTGCATATAGAGGTTTTGATACACAAGCACCGTGTCAAAAGAGTACTCATTGACGGTGGAGCAGGTTTGAACATCTGTACATTAAGTCTAGTCAAAGCCTTAGGATTTTCTGAAGAAGTTGTGGATCCAAGAAAGAAGATAAAAATTAAATCTTATGTTGATGAAGAGAGATCTTCTAAAGGAATGGTGATTTTTCCCATCCAAGTGGCACCAGTTCAAAAGGAGACTATTTTCCAAGTGCTAGATATCAAATTAACTTATAACATCTTTCTAGGGAGATTGTGGATTCATTAAATACAAGTGGTACCTTCGAATTACCATCAATGCATTAAATTATCATACATGGGGGAAGAAATCACTATAAGTGGAGACTCAAATCCATTTAACTATTACAACATTGTTAAACCAGTGAATGCATCATTTATCCCACATAAGAGTGAAGGGACTACATCAAGTACATCTAATAAAGAAATCAAAGAAAAATGTCTTAGCCCAACTTTGAGTGCTAACTTAAGTCAAGACAAAACTAACCCATCTACATCAACTAAGGGTAAAGAGAAGGCTAGTTTTGTAGATGAAGGTGCCAAAAATAATAATGTGTGTCACATCAAAAGGATAAAAATATACAATATTCTAGAATTGAAAAAGAAGAATCCAAAGAGACACTCTCAAAAGATGAATAAATTGATGCACAAATTTGAAAAACAGTGCGAAATCAATAAAAAAAGGGGTAGGAGAGTATTCTGTGTCATTATTTGATCTACCTACTCCAAAATCACATGGCCAACAATCTAGTGCTCATTCTATAGAAAAGTACAATGCCCATTTTGTAAGAGAAAGTGATCCCTCATCCATAGAACAAGAAGACAATGAAGTGTTGAAGTGGCTTTACAAAGAGGATGAGACTTAAAGTTCTCATACCTAAAGGGTTCAACATGTTAGCATTCAAACCGATCAATTTGGAAAAGGTTTTTAAATCATGCAAAAAATGGGATATAAAGGAAGAGGACCTTTGGGCTTAAGGAACAAAGGATTTTTAGAACCCACACAACCTCCTTGGAAATCTAAAGATGAAAAATCCAGAAAAGGATATCAAGAACAAGGAAATGAACCAAAGAGCTTCAATAAATCCTATGAACACATCCATATGCTAGAGTTAGAGAGTGAAGATGACTCCAAAAAATAGGAATGGGATTAATTATCTGAGGCCTCTTGTCATGACAAGAAAGTGGATGTAATTCATACATATGCTCCTACATCTAGTGCGAAAATAATAACCAAGTGTTAATCAAGGGTCAAGATCTAATCAAGAGCCAAACAATTAGCAAGAATCTGATTTAATAGAAGAACCAAATGGAATTCCTTAGGTGGGTGAACAATGGGTACCTTCATGGTAAAGATAATCAAACATTATTTTTAATCCATGATATTTTTATTCATAAGAAACCCGAGAGGACTCGAGTGAGGATGATTTCAATCCAAGTTCTATGGAACACCTTAAGAAAGATCATGTCATATATTTAAGCGATACAATGTATAAACCTCATAATGAAGTCATGTCCTTAAACCCCATGGATACCAATTTACCCGATGAAATTTTATCCCTTATATATCCTAAACTAATTGATTGGGACATATCTGAGTCAAATGATATAATTTCTTTTCCCAATGATAATTTTGTGGTCCTATACGTAAATGCGGTTGAACCATCTTTCACCATTGAATTTGATCAAAACATAGCAATGGAAGCAAGTGGAAAATCTCTCAATCCAAAGGAAAAAAAATAAAAATAAAAAATGAAATGGTCTAGTGGTGAAAACCACAATGTGGCAGTGCTAGACTCAAAAAAAGTAAAAATAAAGGATGTTTTTGAAAGTGAAAACCCAACTGTGGCACCTAAGGAAGAGATATTGGACACCTTGTCAGAACATGATGAAGAAAGATCTCCCATATTTATTGAACCTACAGAGAAGGCCAACATTGGCACTGAATCAAAACCCAAGTTCATTTACCTTGCAACCTCATTAACTCAAGTAGAAAGGAAAGATTTCATCCAATTCTTCACAGAAAAAGCAAGTTAATTTTGCACGATCTTATGCAGATATGCCAGGGCTAGATCCAAGTTTCATTATGCATCATCTCAATGTTAGACCTTGGGTTAAGCCAGTCAAACAAAAGCTAAGGAAGATGCATCCCCATGTGGCTTTATTAGTAAAAGAAGAATAAGAGAAACTATTAAAATCTGGTTTCATAAGAGTCATAGCCTATGTTGAATGGATATATAACATTTTACTAGTCACAAAACATGACAAATAAATCATGGTGTTTACATATTTTTGGGATCTCAATTTAGCATGTCTGAAGGATGATTTTCTATTACCAAACATTGATGCTAAAGTGGATTTAACAGCAATACATTCTATGTTCTCCCTTATGGATGGATTTAGTAGATATAACTAGATTAAGATAGTACTAGAAGATCAAGAGAAAACAACCTTCACATGCCCTTGGGGTACATTTTGCTGGAACGTCATGCCCTTTGGCCTTAAAAATGTTGGAGCTACATATCAAGAGCAATGAATACAATTTTCATGACATGATGCATATATTTATTAAAGACTATATAGATGATATCTACATAAATCACATCAAAGAAAAGATCATCTACGAATCCTAGAAAATATCTTCACAAGGCTGGAACAATTTAAAGTTAGGTTAAATCCTAAAAATTATGCATTTGGGGTACAATTTGGAAAATTGTTGGGATATATAGTGTTAGAAAAAGGAATAGAAGTTGATCCTAAGAAATTTCAAGCTATCATAGAGATGGATGCACAAAATAACATAAGTCAAATGAGGTAATTACAAGGAAGGTTGCAATCTATAAGAAGATTCATATCTCAATTGGCATAAAAATGTCATTCTTATGCTCAACTACTACACAAAGACATAGTTTCCAAGTGGGATGCACAATGTGAGGAAGATTTCTCCTTATTGAGTTCATACTTAGTGAATCCACCTATACTTATGTCACCTATCAAAGACAAGCCTTTACTTTTGTATATTTGAGCAAAAGTTTTCTCTTTAGGGGTATTATTAGCTCAAGAAGATAAAGATGGAAAAGAAAAGGCAATCTATTATCTCAGCAAAACCTTGGTCAAATATGAACTTAATTATAGCTTCATTGAATGAGCATGCCTTGTAGTAGTTTTTACTTCCTAAAACCTATGTCATTATATGTTGGTACACAAGGTTAAGCTCATTGCTAAAACCGATCCTCTCAAGTATCTACTTAGCAAAACAACTCTCACAAGGATATTAGCCAAATGGGTGATGGTATTTAGCGAGTTTGATATAGAATATGTGGATAAAAAAGCCATCAAGGGAAAGGTCATAGAAGATTAATTGGTGGAGGTTTCTCTAGTTGTTGATCATCCTATCCAAGTTGAATTTCCAGACTCAGAAATCATCAATGTTGAAAAAAAACATGGAAACTATGCTTTGATGAATCTTACACACAACATGGATCGGGGGTAGACATTATTTTGATTACACCTCAAGGTTATACAATCCCTAAGCCCTACAAACTCCTTTTTCTATGCACCAATAATATTGCAGAATATGAAGCTTTAGTCAAGGCATCAAAATGGCTTTATAATGGAAAGTAACTGAGCTGCAAGTTTATGGGGATTCTCAACTAGTCATAAATCAGATTAATGATGAATATCAAACAAAGGATGACAAGTTGATGCCTTACAAGAGGATGACTAATGACTGCAAAAAGTATTTTTTTTAATCACTTTTGAGAAAATACCAAGAGAAAAGAACAGAGCAGTAGATGCCATAGAAACCTTAGCCTCTCTTCTTCAAATGCCAGAATAGAGTGCTTGATATGAGTTGTTGGTGGAAGAATTGGTGAAACTCACATTCAAATTGCCTGATTCCCAAATAATTTTCTGATTAATTGGACATGCCTCACCTTGGTGTGGACCATGTTTGCTTAATTAGAAGACCAAACATTACCCTTGGACCAAACCTGTATTCAAAAGAGACGTTTCATATGCCAAGCTTCCTGATATACCATCCTTTCTGACAAATTGTATCACAAGAGTCCATATGGAACACTTGTTAGGTGTCTAGAGGAAAAAGAATCAAAATCAGCTTTACGATATGTTCATGAAGGGATATGTGGGTCTCATTCGAGTGGGTTAAACTTAGCTAAGAAAATCCTGTGAATGGGGTACTTTTGGCCAACATTAGAAAAAGATGCTTGTAAATTTATCAAAAGATATAAAAAAATTCCAATATTACGGGGACATGATTCATGTTCCTCCACAAGAGCTACACCCGATGACCACACCTTGGCCCTTTTATCAATGGGGGTTTGATTTAATAGGGGTGCTTTATCCACCTTCATCCAATGGTCACAAGTATATTATAACTGAAACAAAGAACTTCACAAAATGGGAAGATGTTGCGCCTTTGATAGCTCAAATGGGTAAACAAATTTCCATGTTTATCCTAAATCAAATCATTTGTAGATATGACATTCCTCATGCTATAATAATTGATAATGGAAAACAATTCAAAAACAAAGATGTGAAGGAGCTATGTGAAAAGTATCATATTATACATCTTTCATCTTCAATCTATTATCCTCAAGGGAATGGTCAAGCACAAGTGACAAGAAAAGCATTCTCTAGATTTTGAAGAGATCAATTGGAAATTCAGGAAGGAATTGACATGTGCAATTAAACCCAACATTGTGGGCATAGAGGACAAGTATTTGAACACCACTAGGAAACACCATTTTCATTGGTCTATGGAGCAGAGGCTATATTACCTTTAGAGGTCAAGATTCCATCCTTGAGAATCTCCTTACAAGGTTTGATAACATATGAGGATTATAGGGTTGCAAGACTTCAACAACTTGAGCTATTAGAGGAACATCAAACACAAGCATATGAATACCTTAAGGTTTATCAAAATAGAATATCAAGGAGTTATAACAAAAAGATACAATCTAGAGTGTTTGAAATTGGTGATTTAGTGTTGATAGAGAATCCTAAAAATCAGGTGGAGCAAGAGAAGAAAGGAAAATGGGAAGCAAACTGGTTAGGGCCTTTTATTATCATTTATTCCTTTGGCACAAGGACATATAAATTGGCTGATTATGATGGGGATGAATTGAAAGAACCTATCAATAGAATTCACTTAAAAATACTTTATGTATAGGTTGAAAGAGTATCAAATGAAATAATATCAGATGAATAAAGCATCATTCTTGGTATAGTGGAAAAGGGAAAAATTCAAAAAATAGTGCAAAAAGATCGTGAAGAAATCCAAAAATAATGGAATAGTCTTAAAAAAAAGTGGAAAATTGACCATGAAGAAAGAAAAAACATTCAAATATGGATCCTAGGAAAAATTATTATTTTGAAAAAAACCTGGCAAACAGGCACCTTGGTAATAATAAAAATAGAAAACATAAAAAAAGAAAAAAATTTGAAAAAGTGCCTTGGTGAAAACCTAGCAATAGGCGCCTTCGTAGAAAAAAAGATTAAAAAAAAGAGAAAAAGAGAAATAAATTCAAATGGTGAAAACCTAGTAAACATGCATCATTTGACCTTAGGTCTTGCCTAGTTGCATGTTCACATTTGCATCTTTCCATCACTATTGTATATCCTTGCATCTGTCATTTGTACATAGTTCGATCATAATAAAGTCTCTGAGCAACATTTTCTATATACCAATCCTTGTTCATACCTTGGATCTTATTTTCCCAAGCCCAACAGATTTCTTATTCAATTGGGGGCATTCATCCCAAAACAATGGATTTCATCAAGTAGGCACCACTTCACATGAATCAATGCATCAAATCTGGGAACTTGATCTTTGGCCTTAGATTCATTATCTCTTGTTACATTAATCCTTGACCTTCATTGACTTATTATTATCAGGATAAAAAATGTAAACCAAAGGATTGAAATGGATGAAGTTCTATTTGAAATATGGAGACAACACTAGCACTTAAGTTTGATGAGATTTTAGATTATTGCGTCATGTCTTTCTAGCTAATCCATGATGTTTCAACTAGATTAACAAGGATGAAAGCATGACATCTTTTCTTGATTTATGTGTGACTATTTTTAATATTGATTCATGGAAGTATGCAACTTTTTCTAAATACATGATCATCAAAGAATCATTGAACATTTTCATATGGAGGGGATCCAATCTCTGCATGTTTACACAAAAGGATACCTTGGTCATTTAGATCTACCATATCTTAATGCCAACATCCACTTGAAATATTGAATCTGATGAAAATAGTATTCATACTCCCATAGTTTGGAAGTCCAACTAGTGAGGGTTGTACCAATTTCAAAGGTTTGAAATCCAACAATAGTAGTATTCATATCATCATGATTTGGTAATCTGACTAGTGATGATTTTATGTGATAGAGGTACCAAAATCTCAATAATGAAAATTAATCCATGCATTCTTTGAAAAAGTGGCAGTTAGTTGCATTCATATAGATTAATTGTATAAAAGGATTTCCTAGGTTAGGGAGTAAATTCATCAAAGGTTGACAACATCAAAGTTATTTTTGAATAAAGTATGTGGGATTTTTATCAAAAACAACATTGCACATCATCAAAGCATTAATCATTAATCATTCTTCATTAGTATCAAAAAAACATTAATCATTGATCAAAGTATTTCATACATGTCAAAATTGCATTTCATCAACTCTTATTGCATTATAAAATACAAAAAAAATTAAAGTACGATGCATTCATCATTTAGGTTCATTTCATAAATTTATATCATCATTAAGAGCATTAATATAAACAACGTTATCATGTATGGAAATCAACTTACTAGGGTGATTCCAAAGACTCTAGGCGACTACCCAGGACTGGAGCATTTAAATCTATCCCATAATACTCTTAAAGGTCCAATACTAGATTCCCTCTCCAAAGTACAAAATATCCTAGAAATGGATCTTTCTGCCAATCTTTTAACAAGTTCAATACAAATGTCACTTGAAAGACTAAAAGTAATTTGTTACTGTAGACGTCTAAAATTGTCCTTATATTAATTTAATTAATATTCCCATAACATTATAGTTAATTTTAATTAATTATATTTGTTATATTCTTCTATCTATTTAATTAAATATGCTTCACTTTTCTTAGTATTTGAATTTAATTTAAACACTACCCCCTTTGATGTATTAAATCTTATTTAAATACATTATCCCTCATTAATCCCTTTAAATAAATTTTTAATTTATTTATTCCTCCACATGACTTAAATTCTACTAAACCAAATTAATCTAAATTTTTAAATTTAGATTAAGCTAATTTAAACCTAGATCCTACCCTACCTCACATCACTCTCACCAAATAGACCTATTCACTAATTAACTAAGGTTAATTATGCTAATTTATTGATTCCTACACTAATTAGTCCTAATTATTTGCTCACACGTGTGAGAAAATTTCCAAAAATCCACTTTTCCAAATAATCCTTATTTGGTTCCAACAAGATTTTTTACACCCATGATGACACCTTCTTACACTTTCTAAAAGTGTTTTATTGGCCCAAAACTCTTACACCCTCTTACACCTCTTACAAGATCCTTTACATGTGTACTTTAAATACACTTTGACCCATCACATCCAAAGTTGCTCACACATGTGTGAGCACTTTCCTCTTGCACGGCTTATGTGTCCCTCATGTGGCACCTATGTGGATGCCACTTGAGCTCCACCTCATCCAAGCCCTCTCTCTCCTCCAAAAAATCTATAAATAGAGGCCATTGTCAAGAGCAAATCATCTCTCATTTATGCATTGTTATCATGTTAAAATAGCTCTAGAATTGCATTAG
>MU224493.1:1066697-1094916 GCA_018584345.1 Thuja plicata
TTTAAAATAAACTTAGGATATAATTAAATCATTAATTCAACTATAATCCATTAATTCACTAAACATGAAAAATCACTCAATAATCTAAAAAATCACCTGAAAACATAATCAAGCAATACACACACAATACTCAAGAGAGAGGGTATTCAAATTTTGTCATCCTAGACAAATCTGGATAAGGTAGTCATACTGAAACTCATCCTACATTAGGACGATTAGGCTTAGGTTAGGGTTTTGGATCTGTATGTTACCTCCCCTCTTTACCATTGAGATGAATATTTATGGGCACGCTCACTCCTACCAATTCAGGGAAGATGATGCCCTGTACCTGCAATCCTGTCATCAAAGAACATGCATGTACATACATAATATAATATCACAATCAATGATAGGGATCGGTCAAACGTGTGGGTCTCATCGAAGCAAGTAACTACGTCTCTGTCCTCTACCATAACAACATGCAAACAGATACATAAACACGATAACCATACACATGTAAGTATGGGGTAAGTATAATCGAAACATAAATCATCACATCCTGACAATAACCATAACCTCATAAACAATAGTCACCATCAACTGAAAGAATAGTAGCTCTCATGAAAGTGGCCTAAAATAATCCGGCCAATCAACTGAAACTAATGCCTAAAAGAGTATGGCATCACAAACTGAAAGCAAAACATGAGTGGGTATTACATCCACCCCCCCTAGGATTAGGCTTACTCTTGGAAGCCCGTAAAAAAGTAGGGATATAAACCCCGTAATCTAGCTGCATCCTCCCAAGTCACTGAAGACTCATCATTTGGGTCCCATTGGATGCTTACCTGCTCTATGGTGTGACCCCTGAGGGTCACACCCCGCTGCTCTAGAATACGTATTGGCTCCAAAGCCAGCTGTCCATCCTTGACCTGTAATGCATTCCAATCAAGTACATGCATAATGTTAGGTATATATCCCCTAAGAACTGAAACGTGAAAAACATCATGGATGCGCGAAAGGCTAGGTGGCAAAGCAAGTCGATAAGCAACTAGTCCTATCCTCTCTAGGATCTCAAATGGTCCCACAAAGAAAGGTGCCAACTTCAAACCCTTTCCATATTAGATCAGACTCTTCCGTGGGTGCACTCTCAGGAACACTCTATCTCCAACTACGAATTGCCTATCCACCCTGTAAGCATATGCATACTTCTTCTGTCTATCCTGTGCAGTCACTAAATGCTCATGAATCCTGACTACCTGCTGCTCCATGTCACAAAGCATCTCAGGACCAAGAAGAATATGGTCCTCCAATCTATCCCAGCTCAAAGGTGTATAGCAAGGACGGCCATACAACACCTGAAAAGGTGCCTTGCCAATGGAACTATGATATCCATTATTATATGCAAACTCCACTAGGTACAAGTAGTCCTCCCAGTGAGTTTGTCTGTCCATGACATACATCCTCAACATGTCCTCTAGAACCTGGTTCACCCACTCTGTCTAACCATCAGTCTCAGGATGATACGTTGAACTAAAATTTAGCTGAGCACCTAAATCATGCTGTAAAGATGTCCAAAAGGCTAAGGTAAAAATAGGATCTTGATCCGATATAATATGGAGATGAATGCCATGAAGTCTCACAATGTCCTGCATGAAGACTCGGGCCACAGAAGCTCCTATGTAAGATGACCTCATCAGTGAGAAATGAGCCACCTTGGTCAACTGATCAATAGTCACCATAATAGCATTGTGCCTGCGAGGAGTCATAGGAAATCCAACTATGAAATCAATAGATATGATGTCCCACTTCCATGATGGAATGAGATTAGGCTGAAGAAGCCCTCCTAGATGCTGGTGATCTGCCTTGACCCTCTAACACTCTAAACATCTAGCCACAAAGTCTGCAATCTCCCTCTTCATACCAGCCCAATAATAGAGTTTTCAAAGATCTGTGTGTATCTTCTTGACACCAGGATGTGCCAAATATGGTGCACGGTGAGCCTTGGATAACACTAATGTATGCAAATCATCCAATGGTGGTACATAGATCTAGCCCATATAATGTAGAAGACCATCTATCTCCAAAACATAACCATAGAATCTACCCTCTAATGGTCTCCCTGACTCTATCTCAGCTTTCACCTCCTAATACAATGTATCTCTAGGAAGTGACTGGAGTATCCTACTCCTCAAATCCATGCTAAGAGTCAATGCTAGAACTGTCTATCGCTTGCGACTCAATGCATCAGCAACCACGTTCTCCTTCCCCTAAATATACTTTATCTCAAAGTCATATTCGCAAAGGAATTCCATCCACCTTCTCTTTCTAGCATTCAGAGTAGGCTGGGTAAAGATATACTAAAGACTACGATGATCACTATGAAGCTTTAATCGATGTCCCAAAATAAAATGCCTCCATTGAACCAAAGCATGGACAACTGCCGCTAGCTCCAAATCATGAGTAGGGTAGTTGAGCTCGTGATCCTTGAGTTTGTGAGAATCATAGGCAATCACTCGCCCATCCTGCATGAGAACCGCTCCAATACCCTCTAAAGATGCATCAGTGCATACAACAAAATCCCCCACTGGATCAGGCACAGCTAGGATAGGTGCACTGGTAAAACACACCTTGAGACTCTGGAAAGCCTCCTCGCACTTCTCTGTCCATACAAACTTCTTCCATTTTTGCTGAAGAGAAGTAATAGGATGAGCCACTCTAGAGAAGTTCTACACAAATCTGCAGTAGTATCCCGCAAGACCCATGAAACTGTGCACCTCAGACACACTAGTGGGTGCTGGCCAATCCACAATCACCTAAATCTTCAAAGGATCTATAGAGATACCTTCTCCTAAAATGACGTGACCAAGATACTGAACCTCAGTCTCGAAGAAATCACACTTTGCCAGATTGGCATAAAGTTAATTCTTCCTAAGACACTCCAGAACTTGTCGAAGATGCTCTTCATGCTCCTCCATGGATCTAGAATAGATCAAAATATCATCCAGGAAGACAAGCAAAAAGCAATCTAGGTATTCTTGAAACACTCTGTTCATCAAACACATGAACACCGATGGAGCGTTCGTCAACCCAAACGGAACCACTATGAACTCATAATGTCCATAGCGTGTACAAAAAGTTGTCTTATGGATATCAGCATCCTCAATCCATAACTGGTGGTATCCTAACTTCAAATCAATCTTAGAGAACACCTTGGCTCCCTTGATCTGGTAAAACAAGTCATCAATACGTGGCAATGGGTACTTGTTCTTGACCATTACCTTGTTCAACTGTCTGTAGTCGATACACAAGCGTAAGGATCCATCCTTCTTCTTTATGAAGAGGATAGGTGCACCCCAAGGAGAAACACTAGGGTGAATGCTCCCCTTTGCCAATAGCTCCTCTAACTGTAGCTTCAGCTCACTCAACTCATGAGTAGCCATACAATATGGTGCTCTAGAAATAGGCTCTGCTCCTGGCACAAGCTCTATGCAAAATTCTATGTCACGCTTCGGTGGCATAGCTAGAATCTCATCAGGAAATACATCAATAAACTCCTGAAGTATGGGATGATCCAAAGCTTTGACTTCACTTTCCATACCATCTAACTCGTACATGGATACTACATACATTTGACTTCCATTTTGCATACATCACTTCAGTTGCATAGCAGATATCATGCGAAGAGATATGGGTCAAGGAATCCCCACAATGCGACACTCACTACCAGCATCATCCTTGCAAAGGATGATCTTCCCTCTATAATCGATCTTAGCTCCATGAGCTCCCAACCAGTCCATTCCTAAGACGACCCCATATGACCCCAAAGGAATCACACGTAAGTCTACTGAGGTAATGAAATTTGCTAAGTTTAGTTTACAACCATGAACCAAGGAATCTATAGCTACCCTAGCCCCTGAGGCTAACTCCACTTGCCAACCTAATGCTTGCTTTGCAGCCACTAGCCCACATCGCTCAACAAGGAAAGGTAAAATGAAAGATTCAGTCACTCTTGAATCAAATAATATAGAAATGGAAGTACCCTAAATAGTACTTGTAGTCTCAATGACTGTGCCCTGATGCTCTGCCTACCTCTGATCAAGAGCTGCAAAAACTCTATGTGAACCTCCTCCTATAGTAGGCTCTGAGGCTGCTAGCCTCTGTGTAGAAAACTATGGTGCTCTCTGGGGACAATTCACCATAATGTGGCCAAACTGACTACAAGTGAAGCACCCTATGCCTCTAAAGTCACCTCTCCCATTGGAGGGCGCACTGGACAACTAGACACTCCCATGACTCGCACTAGGCTATGTGCTCTGGGCTGGTCAGTTGGATTGATTACGCCTATTGCGCTGTCCACTCCTCACACCCTTACCACTCTGGGTAGGAGGCACAGTCTTCTACTGTTGTTGTTGCTGATGCTGACTCTGGGTCTGGTTATGATTGCCTCTATAGTAACTAGATGGCTTCTTGAAGTTCCCAGCACCCTATGACTGGTTACCTCTATAGCCAGCTCTAGAAGCCCCACTAGCCTGACCACCCTGTCTACCACCATGGCCTAATGCCAAGTTTGCCTCTGATAAAGTGGCCTTAATCACCATAGCTCGTAGGTCCGTTGGCTCAAAGAGCTTCACGTCACCTACAATGTGAGCATTAAGCCCACGTACAAAATGTTGTACCAATAATGCGGTATCATCGTTGTATCTAGAAAACTGCTGGATCTCATAGAAACGATGCTCATACTGTTCCACAGTCATTGTCAGCTGCCTAAGATTATGGAAATCATCAGCTCTTTGCTGCCTTCACTGATCGGATAGGAACCTCACTCTGAAATTCTTGAGAAATAGTTCCCAAGTAATGGTGTCCATGCGGAGTCCAAGCTTCTGCTCCTCTATCTTCCACCAGATAGCTGCAAAATGAGTCAACTGCATGATGGCATACCTCACTTTAGTATTTATACTAAAGGGATGCATCGCAAATACTCTATCTAATGCAATCAACTAGGTCTCTGCCTCTAATCCAGAATCCTATCCAGTGAAAGGAATGGCCTTTCATCTCATCAAATCTCTCATGTGGTTGGCTGCAACCACTGCTAGATCCACAGAAATAGTCCTCCCATGAGGGCTCCTGGATCTCTCTCCCTCTCTCTCCTCCTGCTGTTGGGAGTGATGAGATGCCTCTCGCTCCACTCTAGCCCCCTCAGGAAGATAATCAAGGATAGCCTACAGGATATATCTAGTGTTCATACCCCCAGACTCATCCTGGTCCTCCCTCCTTTGATCACCTATTTCCTACTGTTGTTCCCTCTCCTGTCTGACGCTAGTGGAGGAGCTAGCCTGTCGCCCTCCCCCACGGGCACTAGACCTACCCCTACCACAGCCTCTAGCTACGCATGTCTCAGGCATAATTCCTGAATAAAAAGGAGATGGATACAACATTCATTACATAGCTTGAAACATAAACTAAAGCATAAACAAATAAACCATAAAGCAATACATCAAAACATATGTGTAGCATGTCTATGTTTTAGTTTTAGTTTAAGCTAGACACAACCTAATGGGCGTACAATTCCTAGAGTTCCCAGTGTAGAAACTATGGCTCTAATACCAGATGCAACACCCTGCCAGGGAACCCAAGAGAGATTAACCTAAACATGCCACTTTGACTTATTGGCCCAGTTACAAAATACGCCTGCACAAATATCCATTCTAGAGCTCTTGACAATTTTTCCAATTCACAGAGAAATCCTTGATAAAGCTCTAAATGAATCTTGTGTCCCTGAGAACATCAACACTACACAATTTAAAGCTATGAGAGGGAACCTAGCCATGTAAGAACATCTTGTCTTCGCTGATAAGGACTTTTTTTTCCTGACCCTCATCATAATAAGTCCCTCCATATAGAAGGAAAAATCCAATCCTTAAGAATAAAATGAATCCTTATAGATGGTGGATCTGACTTGAATTTGTGCACATTGAAAATGATTCATAATATCAGTCTTTCTGAGGACCTAATTGATGTAGACAAATGAATCACAATAAAGGCCTATGATGATCGAGAACAAGAAAGCAAGGGTTTGATCACACTACCCTTACAAGTGGGCTCGGCCCTGATTGAAACTATTTTCCAAGTATTGGATCTAGATCTACCTTATAATATCTTATTGGGACATCCATGGATACACACTATCAAAGGTGTACCCTCTACTTATCATCAATGTCTAAAATTCCCACATCATGGTAGAGAAATCACAATTCCTGGAGATCTTGAGCCCTTTCAATATTGCAAGAGATTGGAAGGCAAACAATCTAACTACTGTCCGTTGAATGAGTTTGGCCGACACTTCAATTAGGAAACCCCTATTTCAAACACTCCATTAGTTCTAGAAAAGACATCAGACACACCAGCTGAGCAATCTAAAGGAAAGGAAAAATTTACTGAAGACAAGGCTATTGAAGACAAACCCTCCTTATCTGAAGCAAAGGCCACATTCACAGATCAAGGCATGGGAGAGTATAAATTTGAAAGTGCTCTATGTATTGGGCAACTCCCTTTGTCTCCAAATTCTTATGGAAGACCATCACCATTACCCCTCTCTAAAGATAAAGTGCTTATGCACTACAAATCAACTATTTTTGAACATTGGGGGTCTGTATCAGATGAACACATGGAATACAATGTCCCTGATTGGCTCTATAGTGATGAAGAAGAACGACTTATAATTTTCCCCAAAGGAAAGTATGCTAAGGTTACTCCCATTATAGAAAGAATGGGATATCATGGTACTGGCCTTGGAGCTAATGAAATAGGTAAGAAGAAGATCATAACAGCCAATGGCTATCCTAAAGGACATGGATTGGGTTCCGTAGAGACCAAGAATAACTTCGCTAAGGATTATTGTCTAGCTGCCTCAGAGTCAGACACTGAGGAAGATTTTTTTTAAATTCCTTTCCACTATATTGAAGATGACCTAAATGAAAATCACCATGTCTTCACTATCACCCAAGCCAACCTTTCATCACCTCATCTACCCCTCATAAACCCTGATTTAATTGACTGGGATCAGCAAGACTCACCACCAGCTTTGGATGTTTTTGATTTAGATGAGGTAGTTTCAGCCCTCTTTGGACTTAAAAATCTCTAAGAATATGAACATCAGATCTACTACAGCAAAAAATCCTACTTTGGTAGCCAAGTCAATTCTTTCAGACACAAAAATGACAAAGAAAATAAAAATCAAAAAAATGAAAATACATCTTCTGGTGAAAACCTCTCGCAGGCACCTTTGGATGAAGAAAAAGATAAAATAAAGGATGCTTCCTCCAGTGAAAACATTTCTGAGGTGTTAGAGGGGGAGAGACTGACTTTCCATTTATATCTTCAGAACCAAAAGTGTCATCTATGATCATTGAAGATACTATTCCAATCAACCTAGGCACAGAAGAAGATCCACGCATCACTACATTGCAGTTTCTCTCAGCGATCAAGAAAAGAAAGACATGATGGAATTCTTGCATAAGCACAAAATCAATTTTTCCTGGACTTACAAAGACATGTCTGGGCTAGATACAGATCTTTTCATGCATCATCTTGCTGTAGATCCAAGTGTAAAACCTGTTAAGTAGAAACTTCACAAGATGCATCCGCAAGTCGCATTTGTAGTCAAAGTAGAACTTCAAAAGAAGTTGGATGCTGAAGTAATTAGACCAATTGATTATCCTAAATGGGTTTCTAATATTGTACTAGTAGGTAAGCCTTCTGGGGGCATTTGCATCTACACTAATTTCAGAGACCTAAACCTTGCATGTCCCAAGGATGATTTTCCACTCCCAAATATTGACATTATAGTGGATTTGACGGCAGGATAGGAAATGTTGTCACTTATGGATGGCTTCTGAAGTTACAATTAGATCATAATAGCACCAGAAGACTAGCACAAAACTACATTCACAATGCCTTGGGGCACCTTCTATTATCAGGTGATGCCTTTTGGCCTTAAAAATGTTGGAGCCACTTATCAATGAGCAATGACTACCATCTTTCATGACCTTTTGCATGTTATCATTGAAGATTATGTGGATGATCTTTCACGCAAATCCAAAACAAGGGAATCCCATATTCCTATTCTTACTACCATCTTTGAGCGATTGGAGAAATATAAGCTTAGGTTGAATCCTAAGAAGTGTATTTTTGGAGTACAATCTGGTAAACTGCTAGGATACATTGTGTCACGGCGTGGAATAGAAGTTGATGCAAAGAAAGTAAAAGAAATCCTAGAGATTCCACCACCCAAAAAATTAAAGAAATTACATAGTTTACAAGGAAAACTACAATAATTCAAAAGATTCATGTCACAACTAGCAGATAAGGTGCATCTATTCTCTCATCTCTTGCACAAGAATATCAAGTTTTAGTGGGATTGCTTATGTCAAAATGCATTTGAGAAACTGAAAGGCTATATAGCTAATCCAGACATGTTGGTACCATATATTGCTTTTCATCCTCTGATTTTGTACATATCTACTACAGAGGTCACATTGGGATCCCTCCTGGCATAATTAGATGATACCGGCAAAGAGCGAGCAATTTACTATCTCAACAAGACTCTTATTGGCTATGAGTTGAATTATTTCCTGATTGAGAAGGCATGTTTAGTTGTTGTTTTCTATACACAAAAACTATGGCATTATATGCTTAATCATAAGATTCATCTTGTTGCCAAAATAGACCCCTCAAATATCTCCTAGCATGTGTATCTCTTACGAGTCGTACAACAAAATGGGTCATGATTCTTAGTGAGTTTGACATTGTTTATGCAAATCAAAAAGCTATCAAAGGAAAAGTAATTGCAGATTAGTTAGTTGAAGCACCTATCAACGGTCAACACCCTTTGGTCATGGATTTTCTAGATGAATCAGTCCTTAATCTTTCCCTGAGTCCACCATGGAATCTTTATTTTTACGAATCCTTCACTCAGAAAGGATCAGGGGAAGGGATCTTGTTTGTTACACCAAAAGGGGATCTCATCCCTAAATCTTACAAATTACAGTTTCCTTATACCAACAACATTACAGAATATGAAGCCCTTGTACTTGGACTTTGGTAGGCCATACAATGGAAGATTCTCACTTTATTGTTGCTTGGTGATTCACAATTGGTTATCAAACAATTTATGGATGAATATCAAACAAAGGATGATAAGTTGCTTCCCTACCACTATATAGTCGAAGATCTCAAAATGCATTTCACTGAGATAATATTCCAATAGATCCCTCACACAAACAACAAAGTGGCAGATGTCATGGCAACAATTGGGTCCTTGATCACTATGCCAGAACACAGCGCATAGTGTGAGTTTCTTGTTGAGAATCTTACGGTCCCTGCCTATGACAAACTAAATTCTGAAATGGTGTGTGAAATTGCTGATCCCAATTCCCCATTGTACCAAGAAGTATATTCCTACCTTCATGATGGACATACCCCACTTACTTTAACCCCCAACCAATGTAAAACCTTCATTCGCCACACTTCCCGATACACAATCCTTGCTGATACCTTTTTTTGAAAGCATTTTGATGGAACTCTTTTAAGGTGTCTGAATTCTAATGAAGCACAAATGTCCTTGGAGGAGGTACATCAAGGAATCTATGGGGCCCACTCTAGTGGACTTACTTTGGCCAAAATTTTGTTACGCACTGTATATTACTGGCCTACTAAGGATCAAGATGCCTACAACTATGTGAAGAAATGTGTACCTTGTCTATAGCACAACAATTTGATACATGCTCCCTCCCAATCCCTCCAGCCCACCATCACCCCTTGGCCTTTTTTATGCTGGGGTCTCAACCTCATTGGCCAGATTTTCCCTAATTCTTCCAATGGCCATAAATACATCCTAGCTGCTATAGAGTACTTTACCAAGTGGGTCGAAGCTATTCCTCTCACCTACACTACTGGAAAATAGATTTCAAAGTTTATTTTGAACTATCTTATTTGTCGCTATGGCATTCCTCAGGACATTGTTACAGATAATGGAAGACCTTTTAAGAACAAGGATGTCACAGAGCTATGTAGGAAATTTAGCATTACCCACCATACCTCTTCCAAGTACTTTTCACAAAGCAGCAGTCAAGCTAAGGCTACGAATAAAACCATCCTTAGAATCCTCAAGAAAATGGTCAATGAAGCTAGCCGCGATTGGCACCTTCAACTCAGCCCTGCCCTTTGGGCTTACCGCACCTCCATTTGAAACCCCATGGGAGCCACTCCCTTTTCCCTTTCTTATGGTACTAAGGATATTCTACCCATTGAAATTGAGCTCCCTTCCCTCAGAATTTCTCTCAAGAATCTATTGTCTGAAGAAGAATATAGAGTTTCCCACTTGCAAGAGTTGGAACTCCTCGATGAGAGATGCCTCAATTCCCTAGACCACCTTCACGTGTATCAAAATCACCTTCGCCTTTAGTTCAACAAAAGGATCAAGCCTCATCAGTTTGAGGTTGGTGATCTTGTCCTGCAGCACAACATGAAGAATCTCCAAAACCATGAAAAGAAAGGAAAGTTTAAGCCTAATTGGTTGGGTCCCTTTATTGTCACAGCAAAATATGGTTCCAACACTTATTAGATTGCGTCACTAGAGGGAGATCCACTCCCTAATCATATAAATATTGTACATTTCAAGTGCTTCTATGCTTGATCCATTAGTAGTCCATTGTACAAAAAAAATCTTCAAAAAATCTTCAAAAATCAGAAAAGAAGAAAATCCAAAAACATTCAAAAAAGCAGTCAGAAAAGCAAAAAAAATAAAAAAAATCATAAATCATAAAAATTACAAAAGCTTGAAAAGAATATCAAAAAAGAGAAAGAGAAATAAATTCATCCATCTGTGAAAACCACTTTGGTGGCACAATGGATAAGTACCATGGTGAAAACCTATTTCAGGCACCATGTGTAGTCAGATCCACCATCTATTCCCACATTTTTTCCAAGCAGTCTACATCGTCTTCCATAATAAAATTCACTACCCATATATGTGTAGGTAGTTCCTTGACCATTTTTCCACCTTTGTAATAAAAATTCTCGCATGACTAAGATTACCATATCAATACTGAGCTTTGTTCTAGACACATTCATCACAAACATTTCCAACAAATCAGTAGATAGATTGACTTTCCTAATGATCGTTCTATTCACAAGAAATTGCCAGCGAATTCTTTTTTTTATCAATCAAATCTTTGGCCCATCAGGATGCATCCTTCTAGTGTCGGCTGTTCTATCAATCATCGCATCAAAAATTTTCATGACAAGAACTTTTGGACTGAATGACCACTTGGTTAGGATGCCTTTTTGTTGATTTTATCTTGTATTTTACTATGTTCTTATCGCGATAGCCTCGATCTTTTATATCTTAGTTCATTATGGTGAGTATATAGTGAAATACGTGTCATTTTTGGTATGATCTGCTTGTCATAGTTTGTTAGTGCATTTATGTTTTGATATTTGGTTATGACTATGTATGTCTCACTGGGGGCAGGATTCATGCATCTCAAATCCCTCAAAAGATTTGGATGTACTGTGTCTCCTCATGAGTAACATTTCATATATGATATCTCACATTCTTGTTCCTAACAACCTATTTGTCTGAGAGTCTACTCCACACAAAGGAACCATGTCACTCGTGTTTTCTAGCACATGATGCATAACTCCTTTTGCAATATCAAACTAGGGTGTGCTCTCCAACATTAACACGGTATCAATCCCACTATCATCATATAGTTAGTCTTTGCATTGTAGTTAGGTCATATTGCACTTTGATTTTGCTCTTGGCAAAGGTTTCTATTTATTCCCCTTATCTAGTCACCTAAGTGATTTTATCAAACCTATTTGATACACACAAAAACAGTGTCCTCATGTGTCTCATCCTACATTAATTCATTAGGTTACATCCATTCATTTCATTGATTAATCATTAACCATTACAGTTATATTGCTCATTACGGTTGCATTAAGGTTACCTTAGTTACTTCATTCATTAATCATTACTCATTAAGGCTACCTTAGTTACTTCATTCATTAATCATTACTCATTAAGGTTACATTTAGTTACTTCATTCATTATTGCATTTAGTTCCATTACATGTTTTAGTTGCATTGTTACTTCATTATTATTCATCACCATTGCATCTAGTTACATTTCATTCATTTAGTTGCATTGTTAAGTCCTTAAACAATTTTTTTTCATTCGTTTTAGATTCATTTCACATTTCATAAATAATTTATGCACTTACATTTATTCATCATCACATTACATCAATACATGACAAAATATATCCATCTATAACACATCACATCTAACATCTATATATATTTGCATCTCATCCCTGCATCATAAATACGTCAGCATATTCATATACATTCATCTCATCTTGCATATTAGTCATAAACATCATATCACATCAATAACATAACATCATAATGCATCCATACATCCTGCATAAACATCACATCATATAGCATCATAAATAAAGTCCATAAGGTCCAAATAGTCCACAAAGTCCATGTATATATCTCAAAATGTCAAAATCATACATAATGTGTCAAAAATGTGTATCAAAATATGGTATGAGAAGAATCATGATGGTGACTATGATGGTCCTGCACCACTATCTCAACGCGGTGGTAACCCCACCGATCCTTGTGAGCCTTGTGTGCTCTCTCTCTCTACACCCTCTCTGAGTAAGTAGGCTTTCAAGCCTCCTCTGGCACTACGCTATGATAGAGCCCCATATAGTATGTGGCTTCTCATCCTCTACACCCAGCCTCTCTCTATGCTGCCATCGCATCTAACATCATCTGACCCAGACCCGCAGCCCTGCCTACCAACTGAGCTATATCTTGATCTTCCCTATAATCCTCCACACATCTCCGTGCCAGGTCTCTCTCTATGGTAAGAGGTACTATCTGTGTTGACATCGCTGCTAGCTCCTCATCAAGATCACCATGCTCCTTAATAATGGTAAACTCGCCACTGTCCACACGAGCCTGTAAAATGTCTAGTGCTCTTTGTACACTATCCCCCCAAGCGGTCTCTGCTGCCAGCTCCCCCTGTACCCTAGCCAGCTCTATCTGTAAGCTGCTCATTGTGGCCTGTGTTGTAGCTAGTAGCCCATGTAGCCTCTAAATCTCTACTTGCACACTCACCTCAGTCACCTGAGATGTCACTAGCAAGCCCTGTACTCTACCCAGCTTAGTCCGCAGACTATCCTACTCTGCTATGACTGTATCATGAGTATGTTGGGCTACATAGCCCACTGGCGGTACATGTCTCAGTGGCCCCTATGGCCCCTGTCCCTATCCTGGTGGCCCATGTGGCCCTTGTACCTACCTTGGTGGCCCCTATGGCCCCTGTAGATCATCCTATCCCTATACCTAAGCACCTGGCACTATGGGAGGTTGTCCCCCTGCAGGTATCTCCACATGTCCTCATCACCTTGGTTCCGCAACCCTAGGCTGAAATATCCTCCCTTTGGCCCCTCCTCCACCTCCCCCCTCCTTGTCATCATCATCTCCATCTTAGCCCTCACCATCTCCTCCGGCACCTAGCTGCTCATCCTCCTGTATGATCCCTGGGACCATCAATCTAATCGATCTATAAGAAACCCACCACTGAGCATATGTTGGCACTACACCTGCATCATGTAATGACTCTCGGGCTCTGATCCATGGGACCTCAATCATCCCCATAAATGATGCTCATGCTATGTGGGGATTAACCCCCATCCCCCAGATACTCCCCACCTCTTGGGTCACCAATGGATATGGGAAACCGTCTGGAATGGCCCCCTCTATCTGCCTCATCTATCTTCGTACCCTGGTCGGCATGTATCTAGAGATCATATATGCCATCCTCCCAATCAGCCAGCAGTCAGTCTGAACAAACCTCATATAATATGAGTCATAAAACTCATCCTCTACATATCCATCCTATTGTGGGATCTCATGACCCCAGGCCTTACACCTCGCATAGGGTGCCCACTATATCTCCCCCATCTCATCCAGTCATCGTTGCCAGTATCTGGCTGAATCTGTGGCCTCATAGCTAATAGGTGGCCTATACCTACATATGAATGGCTCGTAAGCCACTCGGGTCTCATGGTGTCTAATCGGTCGTATGACCGCAATATGCTCCCACACCCATACCAAAAGAAGTGTGCATCCAGGACCTAGTGCCCTACCCCTACGGTAGGTGCACATATGTAGATCATAATATAGCTGTCCAAGAATGGTGTAACCCTAGTAGTACTGGTCTCCATCCTCAACCATGCTACTCAGAACCCATTCCCAACCCATAGAGAATCATTTTACTGCATGATTAGGCATCATTCCTCCCCTATCAATCCAACTAAGTATAGGGCCACCCGTCGTAGCTGTGGCTCCATCGCCATCGCCCCTATCCAGGACATCCACTATCATGTGGTAGGCAGATCTATAAATCTCTGACTAAAATCCATCTCCATATAGGGCTCTAAAACCTCAATGCAGTGCTTAGGTATCAGTCCCTAAATTGGCACTCTCTAAATCCTCCACACATCATGAACGGTGATCGTCGCTTCCCCTGTCAGGAAGTGAAATCTCAAAGTGGTACTATGCCACCTCTCGATCAAAGCAAACATGAGCACATTATGCACTTGCAGATGAGGCCAATTTCGTACATGCTCTATCCCACATAATGTCACAATCCCCCCACTCTGCTGTTGTCAACTGCTGCTCGGCCAGCTCCATAGTTGATGGATACCACTCCCTCGCCTAGAAAGTGATGGTCTCCTCCTGCATCAAGCAAGCAAATGTCAGAAATCAGATAGCATTCTAGTGCATCAAAAAATGTCCCAGGCCTATCCAGGGCATCGAAAAATGCTCCCAGACCCTTGTCTTCCCTCTTCTTCCTCTCTTTTCTTCCATTTTTGGGTCAACCTACGCAGACGGTGGTTGACCCTCGCAGATGGCATACTTTCATAGTTGCCAGTCTATGGAGCTGGCAAATCTTTGCAGACGCCAGTCTGCGGAGATGGCAATTTCTGTTGCTACATTTTTTCCATGCAGACGGTGGAGTCTTAACTCTGTCGTCTCCACTGTGCATTTTCTTTCTTCCCCTGGTCTCGTAGACGGAGTTTGATCGATCTCTGTCTACATAAACACCGATCGTAGATCGGTCATCTGTGAGCACGGCAGTCTGTCGATCACTGTCTGCATAGACGGTGGTCAGGCGACTGCCGTCTATGCTGCGCGCCAACTTTTAGATGCATTAATGATGCCCTAATGAACTATGAAAGCATTAAATGCATAATTGACTAAGAAGTGGTTGACTACTCACCGGTGGTCCCACATCTACTAGTCGCTAGTGCACCCAGATGCGCTCTCCAAGCTGTGCTTGCTCTCACTGTGCTGTCATTAGTCTCTTCTTCTACTCTCTTTTTTCTCTTTGTGGGTGAAAGTGACTTATCTATGGGCCCTGATGGACTATTTATAGCCCCTTGGGCCCCGTTTCTTTTGTTTATCTCCTCAGTCCCCATTCTGGTCCCTATTTTTCCTCCATTTTCCTTGGAAATGCCATACAATTGGTCCACTTTCCCTGTTTTCCTACCTTTTTTGAGAAAATTTTATTAAAAAATTATATTTTTTCCTATTATTTTCTCGAGGGGGCACACTCCTCTACTCTCGCTGCCGTAGGTTTTCCTGACCTCTCTGAGCATCTTATTTTCTTTTCTTTGACACAATGCCACTTTCGATGCCACATCAAAGAGGGGCAAAATGTAGACGTCTAAAATCATCCTTATATTAATTTAATTAATATTCCCATAATATTATAGTTAATTTTAATTAATTATATTTGTTATCTTCTTCTATCTATTTAATTAAATATGCTTCACTTTTCTTAGTATTTGAATTTAATTTAAATACTACCCCCTTTGATGTATTACATCTTATTTAAATACATTATCCCTCATTAATCCCTTTAAATAAATTTTTAATTTATTTATTCCTCCACATGACTTAAATTCTACTAAACCAAATTAATCTAAATTTTTAAATTTAGATTAAGCTAATTTGAACCTAGATCCTACCCTACCTCACATCACTCTCACCAAATAGACCTATTCACTAATTAACTAAGGTTAATTAGGCTAATTTATTGATTCCTACACTAATTAGTCCTAATTATTTTCTCACACATGTGTGAGCAAATTTCCAAAAATCCACTTTTCCAAATAATCCTTATTTGGTGCCAACAAGGTTTCTTACACCCATGATGACACCTTCTTACACTTTCTAAAAGTGTTCTATTGGCCCAAAACTCTTACAGCCTCTTACACCTCTTACAAGATCCTTCACATGTGTACTTTAAGTATCCAAAGTTGCTCACACATGTGTGAGCAAAGTGGGCCTCTTGCATGGCTTATGTGTCCCTCATGTGGCACCTATGTGGATGCCACATGAGCTCCACCTCATCCAAGCCCTCTCTCTCCTCCAAAAAATCTATAAATAGAGGCCATTGTCAAGAGCAAATCATCTCTCATTTTTGCATTGTTATCATGTTAAAATAGCTCTAGAATTGCATTAGTTCATGTTTTCAAATCTTAGCTCTTAGTTCATTTCATGTTTAGCTCATAGTTGAATCTAGAAATCACATGTTAGGATAATGGAAAATTAAATTATCTTTATCAGCTCATGCATATCATCCTAGCTTAGTTGTTTATTTTGCATCTCAATCATATGATGAATAGCTTGGGAAAAGTTCTTCATACTTGTTCTTGAGTTCTTCAACCATCCATTAGTTTGCATTCTAGTTTCATCCACCAAAAAATCAAGTGGGATTAATATATTGTGTTGGGAGAGCACACCCACAAACCTTCTCTAAGAGAAAATCAACAAAGCATTGGGTGCCCTTCTTTAGCTCATCAGAGGTTGTGATGGAGACCATTATTGTTTTTATAGTATGCTTTTAGACATGTTAGTATAGTTAAATGATTTATATCTCTAACATTTGCATGTCTGAGCGTGCTCCCAACAGGTAGGATTTCAACACATACAATTACATGAATGATTCTTTTCATAATTTGTCAGGACGGATTCCAGAAGGAGGGTTGTTTCCAAATAGAACTGTTATAGCATTGTTCGTGGGAAACCTTGGCCTCTGTGGCCTTAGAAATTACTCATTACCTCCATACCCAAAGCAAACACAACAAAAGCATTCATTGCTAACAAAAATAGTCTTATCAGTTGCTGGAGCCATTGGTTTAGTATTAGTCTCTTTCATGGTAGGAATGATATGAAGGCATAAAATTTCGAGACAACCATTCCCTCCTTCAAACATAATTTTTCAAAGGCTTGGCTATTCAAATTTTTCTTATCAGGATCTTGTCATTGCAACAGCTGGATTTGACGAGTCAAACTTAATTGGAATTGGTAACTTTGGATCAATCCACAAAGGCATTTTGAGGGATGGTACGATGGTTTCCATTAAGACTCTAAATTTGCAGAATGAAGAAGCTGATAAGAGCTTTAAGACAGAATGAAAAGTGTTAGGGAGGATTCTGCACCGTAATCTCATTAAAATCATAACTGCATTTTTCTTCCCTGATTTCAAAGGCCTGGTTCTTCATTTTGCATCTAATGGGAGCTTGGAAATGCATTGGTACCCTGCCAGAGATGATCAACACATTTGTCAATTGGGACTGAGTGATTGTTTGAGCATTGCTATAGATGTATCTCATGGCATGAAATACCTACATCTTGATTTTCCTATGTGAATTGTTCACTGCGATGTGAAACATAGCAATGTGCTCCTGGATGCCATCATGACAGCCCTTTTGACTGATTTTGGTATTTCCTGTTTAATTTCTCCAAACTCCACAGATTCACAAAGTATAGCAACATTTTCACTAAGAGGATCTATTGGCTATATTTCTCCAAGTAATTATTTTTGAGTTTTCTTAATATTGATATTATCATTTTCCTTAATAGCTTTCTCAAAATTTCATGACTAAATTTGATTGCATAGTATGGATTGGGTGGGAATGTTTCTAACAAAGGAGATGTTTATATTTTTGGAATTCTAATATTAGAAATGGTTACAAGGAAGAGGCCAAGTGATGACATGTTTGTGAGAGACCTAAATTTGCAAACTGGGTGAGGTTATCTTTTCCTGACAGACTAGCAGCTATTGTTGATGGTGGGCTATTCAGAAATGTGAATCAAAACATTGAAGACAATAGATGTCTTCTTTCATTCATTAAGATTGGTTTTCTTTGTAGTAGTGAATCACCACAAGAATTAACTTCCATGAGAGATGTATCCAAGGCCTTAGAGAGCCTCAAGACATCTTTAATGGGAGGTGCAACTGCTTCCAATTT
Organism: Thuja plicata; assembly: GCA_018584345.1. Taxonomy (NCBI): domain Eukaryota; kingdom Viridiplantae; phylum Streptophyta; class Pinopsida; order Cupressales; family Cupressaceae; genus Thuja; species Thuja plicata. Next base: position 1,085,084 of record MU224493.1, read on the forward strand.
AATACCTACTATATCAGACCTCTTACAGAGAACCAATATCACTGAAATATTCTCCTCTGACAGTCAAAGTTCTACAATTTAGATCTTTATAAGTTCCCTCCAGAAGTTTTGGTCCTTCATGGTTTTGAAGTTTTTTTTCCATCACAGGTTAATCATCTTTCATGTAAAATTCTCCTTAGGCTAAATTCTATCTCTTTGAGCTTGTAAGCTGATCCAATTTATGTGTATGCTTTATACTAGTTTGAGAAAGTATGTTGTTGCGTGTATATATTTCATGGAATGATGCAAAAATATTTGTGGCAATGCCTGTTATATTATGCAGAATCTTTTTAGAAAATAAAACTCGTTGACTACCTTGATGTTCATTATTTTCTAAGTTGACAAACATGAGATCAATTTGGATGTCATATCAAGAGTGAAGAATTCATGTCAAGAAAAGGTAAATTATGAACAAAAATTTAAAGGTCATCAATTTTTGAAGTTTTCTAGATAATTTGGAATAGTTAAATAAATATAGATTATAATCATACATTATAATTGAGCATTCCAAATCAGAGAAAATAAGTCTTACAATATATCAATTGGATTAGAGTTCTATAGTTACTATGAGTTTGCACATAGGTAAAAGGACAAACTTGTGTCGCACTTTAGGCTAAGCGACATGATCCAATCGAAAAGGATTCAGCCAAAATCCTTTTAGACATATGGGTTTCATCTGAACCCACATGGCTAGAACATAGCATCCACATGGCAGCCAGTTTTTGGCCGAAAATGTTTCAACCGAAACTGTTCTGGCTAAATCTGTCTTAGCCGAAACCCCCCAAAGTTATATAAAACTTAAATGAGCCTTTAGCCCCTCATTTTACACTGACCAAGTTTGGAGAGCGGGTGAGCTAAAGACATTCAACCCAAAACCTCCAAGTAGGTTTTGTTTTCTATTTTTTTCTAAATTCTGTTATGTAGGTATGCTTATTTTTCATATTCTAAATAGTTTTTCATAATATAATACACAAATATAGACATATAATAAACAAACATAAATATATACACAAAAATAGACCTATACATGTAAACATAAACATATATACATACACATGTAAACATAATCATATACACATAAACATAAATATATATATACACAAATATAGACCTATGGTAACACAAAAATGATTATATATTACATACGTACCCTAAAATATGATTTAAAAGTTAGTGACCTATTAGGTACAATCCATGTCACACATACATATACATATACATGACACATACATACATAACCATATCCTAATATATTCCTATTATCTTCATGGTTTATCATAAGATTATACCAACCTATGATGAGATTGAACTATCCCCATCTTTATGTCCATAATTTTAGGTTGACATTCTTATACTCCTATCATTCACATAGTCTCATCTCACCATCTACTCAAAAAATCCTACATCATTCTCTTCTAATATTTTTTATCCCTCACAATATTCCACATCATCTTTTCAATCTTAATCATTAATGCATATTCTAATTAGTCCTTGTACTAATCTTGACCATCTATCCTATCCTAATTGTCCTTAATTATCCAATCTAACTCATCCATACCATCATAATCTCTCCAATTTATCTCTAATGCATCACCAATATCTCATTTAGGACCCTAGACAAGCTAGAGCCCTAATACAACTAGTATTATAAAACATCATCTCTAAATATCTTATACATCTTGTAATAACATTCATCTTGATATATATGATCTCATTTCACAATAATGTTTCCTTTCTATCACATTCTTCTATTGGTTGTTGTGGGTCAATGACTTTATCATTAAAGTGATTTATCTAATTAAAGAACTGACAAATATCAAAGTCAATATAGACCTACCAATTTTATGCTTTCAAGAATATTGGTTCAATTGATTATTTTAATATTATACCTATAATAGGGAGATATCATGAAATTATCAAATTTCAAGGTCAAAATAGTAATTACATTAGCTATTGCATTATTGTCTCTTTCCACCCGATTGATACTAAATACACCAAACATATATTGAATTCATATCGCATGTGCTACATTTTTATAAATCCTTAATTTTATTTCCTTATTATCATATGTACCTCTATCCAAAGGCAAATTAATTTTTCAATGATTATGAACCTTTAAGTTATATATCATGTTCTTGGAAGATATGTTCAATGTAACTGTAAATAATACATATTTACCCATATTTTTGGTGCATTGAACTTTATCCTAAAAGGTAAATTATAATTTGTGCCAACGAGTACACAAATAAGCCAATATTTTTTTTCTTTTTAACATGCACCATCAAATCAGTATCTCAAATACCATCATTTTTAGATAATTGTGGTTGCTAACATAATTTAAGATCAGCCTAATTTCCACACTTATCATCATACCTCCTTTTTTTTGTATCGGTGTGGTAATATAGGATAAGTCCATTTAAATTCTACCACCAAGTGAAGTTACCCACTTAGTTGATAATAGTATAGCCTACTTAGCTAGGAGATCAACTATGATAATATCCATGTTGAAATAAAATCCTAAGTATGGAGAAATCTGCACTTCAACATCATTGACAATTCCAATAACATTAACTTCTTATGTATTTACCACATATAAGTCATAAGATATAAAAATATGGACATACGAACTTCATTACTTATAGTGGAATCCCATTACTATATGTATTATAATCTAATGCATTATAATTATGGAATATCTAACCATTTATAAGAAAATAATTATAAGATTTTATGGATCAGTACCTTGTTGGTTTCTAGTAGACATCGCTCCAAGATAGATATTTTGTATTTCATGGATATTTATCTCTACCTCTACACCATCTTTAGGACAACATGAGAGCCTAGCTAACTTATAAGAAATAAAAAATTGGGTATTGATATAGAGAAACCACCTCTTCTTTCCTAAGGATTATAAGCATTTCTCTCATAGGAACTATAACATTTAATGAACTCAATGCTATATCCATATCAATATGTTGATATGTAAGTAAAGGAATGCATGGTGATATAGTTACAAAAATATTGTCAAATATGAATGAAACTATCTAAAAACTTAAAAAAATGCTTTCTCTTTCAAAACATTTTAACTCTCCTACTAGCTCCTTGTATACCATTTTCCATTTGTTTTTGTTATTTTATCTTTCTTGATATTTTTAGGAGCAATATTTATATGTTCCACACTAGTGCGCAAGATACAATTTTTTTCCTTTTAGGTCATCCTTCTTCTACATATATAAATTTAGTAATATGTTTCTTTGTTGGTGATATTATTGTAGTTCTATTTATTGTCATTTTTTATTTTTATTTTTATTTATTAGTATAACTAACACATCTAGTTAAATATAATTTCAACTTTATCTTCAATGCCTACTTACCTCTACCTTAGTTTGTCTGCATGTTTAACCGATAATCTAGAGCTGCAATACTAAGAACCTTGATTTCCTTTTTGGAAGGTTTCAATCTCATATACCTAAATGTCACACAAGTTACTTCAACTAATTCTAATATTTATTTGGCATCTCATATCTAATGTGATGCTTTTATTTATTTTTATATTATTTTCTTAATTATCTTTGTGAGGCTTTTATTGTTGGAATTTGCTTCTTTGCATCCTTGGGGATGATAGAGAGATTAATGGATTAGATCAAAATTCATAGTGTATGAATTTCAAATATAATGTGATTTGAAATACATGGAATTGTCTATAGAGATCCTTGTAGTTGCATCTAATTTGTTTATATTTGAGATACCTATGTATCATATTTAGATGCATTTAAAATTCTTTAGATCATATTCTTAAATGTTATATATAGATCATATGTTGTAAATGTTTCCAATGCTACATGTATATAGCTAGGTCTAAATTTTTTAGATTGCTTTTAAATTGTATAATGTATGTATGCAAATCTAAATATATTTTCATATATCATCATGGCATCTCACAATAGTTCATAGCATAATGATTCTGAGCAACATGCGTATCTTGGCAGTGAGCAAACCTCACATCGGTCTTCTCAAATTTCCTAGGAAAGGGAGAAGATATATGCTGAGACTATTGAGAGATTTTGGAATTCTCTAGATGAGCTAGAACATATGTTTCATAGTACTGATGTCCTTCCAATTAGGAAAAGGGAAAAATTTATTAGAGATGAGTTGATACATATGATTAACATTCCTCAATCATATAATCCTTATGGTGATGCTAGTATTGATTCCTTCTATACCTATCTTTCATGTAGTGTTAGTGGTGTCACAAAATGGAAAACAATTCACAATGATGTTTCTACTGCTAATGTGATGAGAATGTTCCCCTACCATTAGAACCAATATAAAAATAGAGGATATCAGGTCACTACGTACACAGATGTAGTTGTGGCACCTTTTACATATCCCAGATGGTTGGTCGTACACCATATGTGGACCCAAAAGAATGAGTTACCACTATATTTTTCCAAACAATTATTTCTAAGGTTTCATTATATTATAATATAGAGTATACAGATTTTCTCTCGCATGCTAGGTAGGAGAAGGGTATGTTTTTGGATAGCTTTAGATGAGATGATGTCCCAAATTAGGCTACTAAGATGACATTGGTTGGTCCAAACCTTTTAGTTCTTCCAAAACTTTTGAAATTCTCTGATGGAGCAGATAGTGCATCAGATGCGATGAGTAGAGATATATTTTTCAGTATTGTGAATATAGCAACTCAAGTTGACTAGATGTCATTTGATCGTGTGGGGAGATATATGTTGTATTCTTGTACTACCATTCCTTTTTCTTATGACATCTCTCCATTTTGATCCTTACATCCAAGGAAACATTTTATCTCCTATTGAGATTGCACAATTACTCCTGGATCGTATGCATGGTATGGGTGCATATTTATCGAGTGATCTCTTGGACTCACATCATTGTATAGAGACATTACATTGGGCCCTTCTCCATGAGGTATCAATATTTATTAGGTGATTTCTTTGTAGGCCATCCATTCTGAGCATCCATGGAAGATTTCAAGATCCTCAGGGTACATTGAGATAGGAGGATATTTTTCTACATCCTACAACTCCTCCACAACAGACAACAGTTGACCAAGATACACCTCCTCCTAGTCAAACATCTGTTGATCCTACAACTCAGCCACCAGGATTTTTGGGATCTTATTCTAGTCTAATTATGGATGCGGGCGTTGATTTGGATGTAGTGTTGTTACACTCTTCAAACTTGAGCATGATTAGGCAAGCATTAGATGTTGCAAATATGATTAAAAATCAAATTTTCATTTTAATTTAATAATATAGTGTGCTATACTTTGAATTTTGATTGTTATATAAATTAAACCTCTATTCTTTTTTTATGTTATATATATAGGGTATTATGATGGGTGTGACATATAGAGATTTAGAGGCACCTAATGACCCTATTCATTAGGATATACACATAGATTTAAAAATATTAGCTTAAATATTAGACATATGTTAATTTTTCTTTTAAGTATTTAATTGCATACATACAATATCCATATACAAGATTTTTTAACATAATTCATGTACAATGTAGGTCCCTCAAGTAGGTCATGGATCAGGTTAGGGCCTATGATGACCTAAAGATATTTTTAGAGAGCTTGAAGTTTCAGACATACATTACAAACTTATTTTATGCATGCATTCTAGAATTATTTTTTACATTCTAGATGTTTCATGTGTTACATGTGTATATTTTATACATTTCATGTGTTACATGGATCTACCCTTCAATGCATAGGTTTGATCTAGTTAATGTTAGATTCTTACAAATTTATTCATTATAAGTTATGATGTGTAAATGAGTTAAAATTATATTTTATACACTCATACATGTATGTATGTGTTAAAATTATATGTTGATACAAAGCCTTGGAGAAGTGTAAGACAAACTCTAAACAACCTCACACAAATGACAAAGGATGGCTTCATAGATGGAAATCATCATCATGACACAACTTGACAACTAGACACCAATCCCTCATGGCTAGGCATGTGCTTAACATGAAATGCTCTTGAAAATCACTCAATCACTAATATGATGGTTTCTTCAACATCCAAGGATCCAAACCAACATGATCAAACACTACCACAAAACAAAGAACCAAAACAAAGATAGCTTCAAATACCCTTTCCCAACTTATAAAACATACCCCAATCTCGCTCTATGGTGTTTTGGAACAACAAGCCCAAATAGTGACTGCTAATTTTCTCCTAAGGGATAATTAGCCCACTTTTACAAACAAACCTACTATAAATTAACACAAAACATAAATCAACTATCCCAACAAATGAAATTCAACACCAAATGACCATATTTACAAATTTAGGGTGTTTAAACACTCATATTTTACAGAGATCTATCAATTTCCCCAAATTACCAACATGAACCCATGCATTCAAGGGCTAGGGCATCAACTTAGTCAATTCAAACACTTTCCTTCATGTTTGAAAGATACAAATTATCAAATTAAAGTCACCAAACCTTCAATATACTAGTTTATAAGAAATTTGCATGACAAAAAGTGCCCAAAGGATGAATTACTTGTCAAAACCCTTATTAGATGAGGGATTCAGACATGTCCCTACAAAGTGGCTATAAATTTTGATATATTGCATGAAAACATATGAGAATTAATCCAAAATAAATTGTGTTCATGTTGCCATCAAATCCCATAGGTTTAATGACAAGACTTAATTGTATCAACTTGTACAAGGTACTGTAATAGAAAATAATAGTGGAAAAATAGAAGGAAAGTAGATTTTTTATTTTTATTTCTTCTCCAAATCCAAAAACCCTCTACCTAAATCAAAAGAGGTTTTTTTAATATATGGAGGGAAAATTTCACAATGGTCCCCAACTATTTTTTGTTAGCATATGGAGAGATTGTTGGCATAACTACTCTAGTTGATAAGGAAGTTAAGTGAAGTTAATACAAAGGTTAGATTCATTATAGCATTTTTCATTGATATCAAATAGTTAAATAATCAAAGTATTAACTATTGTAGAGAAGGAAGTCTTATCGGTGTAAGGAGGTTAGCTATCGGAAACTGGTAGCTATCGGTTAAAAGAAGAAATCATGATGCAGTCGAAAAGGAGGAAGAATAGGAAAACAATTTATTAAGATGATTAAGTTATGATCGTTGGATATAGGTTTAGTTTTTGATGATTAACGATTAGATACGTAAGGAAGAGACAAGAAGAAGTTTGGTATCATGACAAAGGACAAGATAATAAATCAGTTAAAAAAAAGAACTAATCATAGAAGGATTGTTGTGATCAGAGAAGAGGATACAGAGGATTGGAATGGTATGCTATTTTGTTAAGGAATTTTATTAGATATGATATAGCAGAGTTAGTGAAAACTACATCATTTTATAGGTTGTTACTCTCTAATAATTGTGATAGTAAAATCCCTTATCGGGTGACCCTAACAGGTCTATTGTAAATCCTTTAATAGGGTGTCATTCTCGTAAGAGTGTCTAAAATCCTCTAACTAGGTTACTCCTAATAGGGTACAATACTTTAACAAGTCTCTAGGTAAATCCCATAACTGGGTAGCATTTAACAGTGCTTTTGTAGCCCTTAACCGGGCATATTTTAGAAGAGTACATCATTTGTGGACACTAATATCACACCGTGGTTTTTTACCTAATTGGGTTTATGTGAGATAAATACTGGCATTAATGTTATCTAGATGTTTACTTTATGTTGCATGGATGTTTAATGTTATGGTAACCGATAACACTGTTATAGGTTATTTAAGTTGTAATCGATAAATCTATTAAGAGAAGATTTTGAGATTGTGTTTTAAGGGTAAGTTGATGATTATTTATTCAATCCCCCTCTTAGTGACCTTTCCTACACCTAAAATTGGTATTAGAGCATTGGTTCCCTAATTTGGAAGCTTAACCCCTTAGGGAAAAGATCTCAAGATTGATAGGAAGGATGCACCTAAGTTTAACAAGAATATAGATGACTTTGGAATGTGGGCAAGTAGAAGGAAATTTCACCTTTCAGGACTCTGAGAAAATGAAGTGGATTTTCTCACCAATAAATATGTACAACCTTCCGATGTACTTATCAAAGTAGAGAAGAAAGAGAACCTGATTCATATCTCTGTGATGATAGAGCTTGCAAGCGCATTACACAACTCCGAGTATGTTGATATACAAGATCTGCCTTCAGCCAAGAAGATTTGGGACAAGCTAGTGCAAGTACATGGTGGAGACAAATATGTCTTATAGGAAAAGGTTGACAAACTAAAAGGAAAATATGACAAATGAAAATGCAAGATCAAGAAATAATTGCACAATATGGAACCAGGATAAAAGAAGTTGTCGCGTCCATTAAACGAGCTGGTAAAAAGATGGAAGAAAGTGATATTGTAAGTAAAATGCTTAGAAAACTTCCACATAGGCATGCTATTAGAGTTTCAACTATACAAGAGATAAGGATAATTGATAAGAGTAAGATCACAATTGATTCACTTATTGGTAGGCTTACAACATTTGAACTAAGTAATTTTGACAATAGCCAACCAACTAGTGAAGTTTCATTTCAAGGTACAGCTAATGTTGGATCATCTAGAAAAGGAAAAAAAATTCTTGATGACTCTGGCGAATATGAAGGATTAGTAGCTAAGGAGAAAGAGTTGGAAGACCTTGAAGCTTTGATTGGTAGGAGGTTTCCTAAAAGCTAAAGGAAGATACAAAGGAAAAATTCCTATTGCATAAGGAATTATAGACAAATCGATACATATATGTCCTAACAAACCAACAAGGAACATGATTGAGAAAAGAAAGACAAACACAAGAAGTACAAAGATTTTGCTCAGAAGAACAAAAATCTATGCTACATTGATGAAGAAGAAGAAAATGATTACAATACTAATGGAGATGATGAAGGCATTATATTTTTCCATTAGTATACTTAGAGAAAAACATGATCTGCACCATCAGTTTACTCTACACCAACAGACAGGGCACATCACTATCTGACACCAAGGTTACCAAACAAACACTGTTAAGTGTTATCCGATGACAAAAAGGTAAAAGAAACCCAATGAGTAACAACAGTGCTACCCAATGGAATAGTAAAGAGAGGAACCCGACAGGTATAGGGAACCTGATGAAAATTTCAATAAAGGAATGTCGACAAAATTCAAGTTCAAACAGACAACCAAGAACTGACAATCAGTTACATCCCGCAAAAAGTGGATCTGACTTTCCACGTCAGATAAATCACTAAAGTTGTATTTATATCTTCTTGATTTACTTTTAAATCCATTATGTGCGAAGGAAGCAATGTATTTACTATTGTTTTAATTAGTTTTACTATTTTAAAACATGAAAACTAAAGATCAAGGTCAAGTTGTAAACCTTGGATCTAAGAGTGTAGACACCCTAAAATGGACAGGCTTGCGACTTTACATTAAAAACACTAATTTTCATCTATTAATTAATGGTTTCTTAATCATTAATTAATCATCTATTTTCTTCTAAATTCATTTCTCAAATCATCTAATCCAATCCCCAAAATTAATTAAATAATTAATTTTTTTTAATTAATTAAACGTTAATTGATTAATTATCATTATCTAATTAATTAAACTCAATTTCCTATAGTTTAAATCAAATATTTAAACTTACTAATTAAATTCTTCCAATTAAATTAATTTCAATTAAATTAATTTAATTTCATCAAATAAAGCAATTCTTAATTAAAAAGAATTCAATTATCTCACATGTTGAAAACAATTAATAAATAAATGA
>MU224493.1:1117039-1131337 GCA_018584345.1 Thuja plicata
AGGAAAAGGTTGGTTAGGACAAAGGCTGACATGGATGACACTAAAGATGATGAGCCTGATGTAGTGAAGAAGAACTTCAGAAATCAAATAGTTGATGAAGCTGCCAAATCCATTGCTACACATGGTACAATGACTGATAAGAATATTAGACAATGGGATACACTAAACCCAGAGGATCAAAATAAAACACAAGAGGTAGTCATAAAGTCAATTATCAAGAACAAGTATACACCTGCAGAATTTGTAAATCAAATACCTAATTAGCTAGGTAAAAGGGTATACCAACAATGGTCATATGCCCTGCAAATAGAGAGAGAAGAAAGAGAAAGGGTACTTGTGAGACTGATGCCTCCTGAATCCAAAGTTGAAGAAATAAAAGAAGTACTAAAGAAACACTCAAGTAAATTTGTAGCCAAAATAAGGGCATACAAATTCTAGAGAATAAGTTTATAGAACTGGATTCAATGACAGAAACTAAATGGAGACAACTCATGGATCTACCGATAGAGTCAACAAGTGGTGAGAAAAAATTACTTCTCACAAACACACCTCATAGAGAGGAGGAGTCAGACAATGCAAGTCCTTAGCACATTTCTCTGGATAATACTGAAAGTGAAAATGATCCTATAAACATAGACACAGTCATGGATGATATCATCAAAGACATCACTAACTAGGACTCAAACAAAGATCCACAGAAGAAAGATGATTTCATATTTCTAACACTTAAGTACCAAACCCTATAGAAGAAACACAAAAAGATGAGGATGTCACTGTTGACAAGGCTCAAACCACTGAGCAAGACACCACTATTGACAAAGCCCAAGCTACAACTCAAAGTAACATTCTTGTCTTAATGAAGGAAATAAACATACTAGAAGGAAATGATGGATCTACTGAAAAGGAAACAAGCACACCCAAGGACAAGGGTGTTGGAGAAGCTAAAGAAACCACTGATACAACTACAGAGCAAGCTAAAAATAATGATCAGAAAGATACTTATACTGATTAGAATAAGAAATAAACTCAAAAGGAAATAGGGGACAAACCAACAGAGAAAGGTGAAGAAGGAGAGAAGGATGAGTTGGAGAAGAAATCAGAAGCACATTCTACAGAAACACCCAAATTTAATGAAGAGACATCTTCACATATCTGACAGGTTCCCACTAAGTAGAAGACACAAGAAGCATCTTCTACAAAGCCTTCACCAAGTAATTCAGAGAGAACAAATGAACTAGCTATGGTAGTGCCTACATCTGCGTCCCCTCAAATCTCAAAGAAGAAGAAAGGAAAGAATAAGAATCCAGTAACTCTGGATGAAATCATTGAGATTCCAGTTTGTGATCCAAGAAAATTGGATCCAACTTCATTGACAAAATATGCTAAGCTCTGTGAAAGAAAATCTATTCAAGACAAACTGAAGAGAGCAACAAAAGAGGCCAAGGTACTAGAAGTAGCAAGAGGAATACTTCATAAAATTGTACCTAACATAGATATTGATCAAAAAGCTCTGATGCTTGATCAACTGGTCATACTCACAGATGCAATAACATCTCAAAATATTGATGCTGAGAAGGTTATGGAAAAGAGACTTGAACAAAAGTATGAGTTCAAGCTAGCCGAGAAAATAAGCCAGGAAGTGGCACTGAAAAAGGTCAAGCTATCTAAATTGGTAAGTACAATTGATCCAATTATATCAGAAGTTGTTACCTTAATAAATAATTTGTGCACTTTAGATCAACTCACTCAAGAGTATACCAACAAGATAGCAAAAATAGATGTTGATCTTAAGTCTAGTGCACAAACTCTCACCAACACGGAAGAAGCACTTAAATTGCACAATGAACAAATCATACAGGCTAGGAAATAGAGATAGGACATACAATTTGTAGAGATGAAGTACAAAGATGAGGTAAATGAGCTCCAAGTTAAGCTCTTACCGACACTTACACTCATGCAACAATATATGGCACAAGCAAATACTCTAATTGCCACCCCGGAAATGTCTATCCTCAACAACATTAATGATATGCACACAAGGCTAGAGATACAACACATGGCACTAGAATAGCTAAAAGAACAATGGGAGAAAATGCTTGAAGATATAAAAACAACCCATTCTAACATATTTGACACATTGTAAGTTGCACATTTTTGTCACAATTTTGGCATATTATAAGTTGTACATTTTTGTCATTAGTATCAAAGAAAGGGGGAATTTGATATGTTCACTCACCTCAGTTAAAAGGAGGAAATCATATGTATAGTAAAAGAAAGGGAAAATAATGAACATATAGAGAATGAATAGTATACATGTACATATACATATACTATACCAGTGCACACAGTTAGGGGGAGTCATATTATGACAAGGATATAAACATGGTGTATACATACTAAAACACTTTAGTATTATGCACATATCAGTTTTTGATACTAATGTCAAAGGAAGAGATTGAAGGCATTATATTTTTCCATTAGTATACTTAGAGAAAAACATGATCTACACCATCGGTTTACTCTTCACCAACAAACAGGGCACAACACTATCTGACTCCAACGTTACCTGACAAACACTGTTAAGTGTTATCCGATGACAAAAAGGTAAAACAAACCCGATGAGTAACAATAGTGCTACCCGACAAAACAACAAAGAGAGGAACCCGATAGATATAGGGAACCTGATGAACAGTTCAATCAAGGAACGCCGACAGACTTCAAGTTCAAACCAACAAGCAAGAATCGACAGTCATTTACATCCTGCAAAAAGTGGATCTGACTTTCCACGTCAGATAAATCACTGAAGTTGTATTTATAGCTTCTTGATTTTCTTTTAAATCCATTATGTGTGGAGGAAGCAATGTATTTACTATTGTTTTAATTAGTTTTACTATTTTAAAATATGCAAACTAAAGATCAAGGTCAAGTTGTAAACCTTGGATCTAAGAGTTAACATTATAATGCATGAATTTCACGATAGGTCAAATACTTGTATAAATAGGTGCTCAATCCATTGAGAATAGTTGTTGTTCAATGAAGATAGAAGCCATAGAGAGAAACTAAAGACCAGACAGAGAATTCATGCAAAAGGACACAAATAAAATCAAATCAGTTTTCAAGAACAGAACAGAGGCTACCAACAAGCAGAGAAAAGGTATTCATCAATCACTTAAGGTGATATTATACTTATAAGAGCTTTAATGGATCTGTAATTAGAAATTATAGATTGTATATAGTTAGGAAAACATTTGTACTCATTCTAACAAGTGTAGTACACTAATGAAATCATTTCAAGAAATGTGGGCTTAACTGTCCTATTGTAAAATCTCATAACTGAGTGCACACTTAAATCAGTGTTGCTAAAGCTCTTAACAAATGAGATCTTAGTAGGTCTCCACCTTAATACTCCTAATAGGGTAGATCATCAGAAGTGATCAAATTGTAAGCCTTAAATGGCTCCCTTCCATTTTGTAGATAGTGAAGTTTTGTGGGTGTCATCCCCACCATAGTTTTTACTTCCTAACAAGAGTTTTCTGTGATACCATATCTTGTGTTATGTGTTTATCATCTTCATGAATGTTTCTATCACTGTTGAAAACTATTAAAGATTGTGAACAAAAAATACATGCATAAGAAAGAATAACAGTAATGGTTGGTAATACAGAATTGAATGATTACTAATGATGAAGTGTGAAAGGTGTTAAAAGTTTTAGAGGTACTGATTCACCCCTCCCCTCTCAGTACTACTTCCCATTAATTCCAACATATGATAATGATGAGGAAGTAGTGTTTGTTTCTATAAGGGAAGATCACTCTACCGACAATGCTGATATCAAAGAAGAGAAAGCTTTGATCTCTAATGTGAACTGTAACAATGATTGGATCATTAACAATGATTGTACGCACCATATGACTGGAGATAAGGATAGATTCATGACTGTGGAGTTCAATGTGACAGAGGTACAGTTACATTTGGAAATGGTTCTCCCTACATGATAGAGGTAAAGGTATTATTGCTTTAAGTGATGATATTACTTGTGATGATGTTTACTGGGTTGATGGATTGAAATATAGCTTGTTAAGTATGTCTTAGTTGAATAACAAAGGATTCAAATTTGAGTTTAGTAATGGAAAATGCAAAATATTTGAGAAGACTAGAAAACTTATTGGTACCGATGGACAGACAAAAGGTAATCTTTTCAAACTAAATACTACAAATTGTACAATTGGTCATTGTTTAATTGCTAAAGTTGAAGAAAGTTGGCTATAGCATAAGAGATAGTTTCATGTGAACTTTGATAATTTGGTAAAGGTTAGTAAAAAGAAAAGTGTTAGAGGTATACCTATACTGAATAAGCTAGAGAATGCAACATATGTAAATAATTTCAATTAGGTAAGATGACTCATTCAAGTATCTCAAGAAAAGTATACTCTACAAAACATATCTTAGATTTGGTACACATAGATTTGTGCGAACCTATAAGTACATAAAGCTATAATTGAGAAAAATAATTTATATTTTTTTTTGACGAATACTAAAGGATAATGTTGGTAATGTTTTTAAAAGTTAAGTCAGATTCTTTTCATATGTTTAAAATGTATAAAGCTAGAGTTGAAAAAGAAACTGGAAAAAACTTTGAAATGTCTTAGATCAAATAGAGGTGGTGAATTTACTTCTAATGAATTCAATGAGTACTGTGAAGATAATGGAATCAAGAGATAGTTGACTACACTGAGAATGCCTCAACAACATGGAATTGCAGAAAGAAGAAAGCGGTATATTGTTGAATGTGCTAGAATATTGTTAAATAAAAAAAGAGTTACACAGTAATTCTGGAGAGAATTTGTTATAAGAACTGTCATATACACACTAAATCGGGTACAACTCAAGAAATGAACAAATAAGACACCGTATGAAATCTGGTATGGTCGAACACCTAATGTTAGTTATTTCAAAATATTTGGAAGCAGATATTATATTAAGAAGGATGATAGAAATGAAAATCTTGATAGTAAAAGTGATGAAGGAATATTTCTATGATACTCTACTTAGAGTAAAGTATTCAAGTGTTTGAATAAAATAACATATAAGATCATTGGAAGTGAAAATGTAAAGATTGATGAATTTTTAGAATAGAATGAAGATAATAGTGGAAAGAAACTAGAAGGATATAGTGAACTGATTTACTTTGAACCTAAAATATTAGAAACAAAACAAGCAAATGCAGGCATCAATAACACCCAACTGATAACAACGTCGCTAAGTGAAACAAATAAAAGAAATGAATGAGTTTAAACTATTGAACATGTATTAATCAGAAGTCAATTAAGAGACAAGAATACTACATGTCTACTATCGGACATGGAACCAAGATTGGTAAAATATGCATTAAAATATGAAAACTAGATACAAGAAATGAAAGAAGAGATTGAACAAGTTAATATTAGATTTGAAGGAGCTAATGATAACAGTAATGTGTATTTAAAAACTGAAAGTGAAGATAAAGTTTTGATTTCTGAAATATTTGTGGATGATATAATCTTTGGAGGAAATGATTTTCTTACTAAATATTTTGCTGAAGAAATGAGGAAAGAATTTGAGATGTCTATGATGGGAGAAATAAAATTATTCATTGGTTTACAAGTACAACATATGACAAAAGGTATTTACATAACTCAGTCTAAGCACACTAAGGAGATATTTAAAACTTTTGGAATGGAAGATTCAAAACCTTTCAGTACACCTATGGTAACTAGTTGCAAACTATCAAAATAGGATGATTCTAAGGAAGTGAACAAAAAATTATATGGATCAATGATTGGAAAGCTATAGTATGTTGTTCACAAAAAAATTGATATTGCACATGCAGTTGGAATAGTTGCTATATTTTCATCTGATCCTAAGGATTCACATATGATTGTAGTTAAGAGGATATTCAGATGTCTTTTAAAGGAATATAAGCTTTTGGATTATGGTATGAAAGGAAAGGAGATTTTAATCTTCAACCATATACAGATGTGGATTGGGCTGGAAATATTGATGACAGAAAAAGTACAAGTGGGGAGCTTTTTATTTGGGAAGTAGATTAGTGTCATGGACAAGCAAGAAGAAAAATTGTATTTCACAATCTACAACTGAAGCTAAGCATGTTGCTGCTGCCATTATTTGTTAGAAATTGTTATGGATAAAACAAATATGAGAAGGAATACATGAGAATGCTGAAGAACATGGTGTTATACATTGTGACAACACAAGTGTTATTAATATATCAAAGAACTTGGTAATGCACTCAAAGACCAAGCATATAGATATAAAGTATCATTTTCTAAGGGATCATGTATAGGATAAAGAGGTAATATTGGAGTACATTCCTACAAAGGAATAAGTTTCTGTTATACTCACTAAACCACTACCTAAGGAGATCTTTGAATATCTAAGAGGTAAATTAGAGATCCTACCCCTATCAAAAATTAACTTAAACTAGACGTGGTAAACATTAGTTCATAATATTCTAACATAATATCTTAAGTATGAATTGATGAACACGTGGACTACTCTGTGGGGGAGAAGTCTAGGAAAGTGAAGGAAAAAGAAGAAAGAAAAATCAGAAAACATAATAGTAAGGTTGATCACCTTTGTCATTACTGTCAAAGGGGGAGAGTTAAGTATGAGGGAGAATAATGCAAGGTTAGAATAAAGAATAAGAGAATAGAGAAGTATGCAAGTAGAGCTCAAGATGAAGCAAAATATATAGAACAGAAAGATCAATACACAAAAAGGTACAGAGATGGTGGATCACTAGAAGTTTTCCATCAATGCCAAAGGGGGAGATTTTTGGCGTATGGAGAGATTATTGGCATGAATTCTCTAGTTGATAAGGAAGTTAAGTGAATTTAATATAAATGTTAGATCAATTATAGAGTTTGTCATTGAATTAAAATAGTCAAATAAGAAAATTATTAACTATCGGAGAGAAGGAAGTCTTATCAGCGTAAAGAGGTTTATCTATCAAAAGCCAACAACTATCGTTTAAAAGGAGAAATCATGACACTTTCGACAAGGAGGAAGAACAAGAAAATAGTTTAATAAGATGATTAAGTTATGAATGTTGGATCTAGATTTAGGTTTTGATGTTTAATGATTGTATACTTTAGGAAGAGACGAGAAGAAGTTTGGTATCATGACAAAGGAGAAGACAAGAAATCGGTTGAACAAAAGAAATAATCAGAGAAGGATTTTTATGATGAGAGAAGAGGATATAGAGGATTAGAATGGTATGTTATTTTGTTAAGGAAATTTATTGGATCTGATATAGAAGAGTTAGTGAAAACTACAAATCATTTTATAGGTTTTTACTCTCTAATAATTGTGACAGTAAAATCCCTTATTGGGTGACCCTAACAGGTATATTGTAAATCCTTTAACATGTTGTCATTCGCAAAAGAGCTTCTAAATTCTTTAACGAGGTTACTCCTGACATGGTAAAAAACTTTAACAGGTCTCTAGGTAAATCCAATAACTAGGTAGAATTTAATAGTGCTTTTGTAACCCTTAACTAGGCAAGCTCTTAACCGAGCGTATTTCAGAAGAGTACAACATTTGTGGGCACTGATCTCACACCCTGGTTTTTACCCTAATCATTTTTTCATGAGATAAATAATTTTTTTAATGTTATATGGATGTTTAGTTTACGTTGTATGGATGTTTAATGTTATGGTAACCAATAACACTGTTATAGGTTAATTAAGTTGTAATCGATAAATCTATTAAGAGAAGATTTGAGATTGTGTTTCAAGGTTAAGTTGGTGATTATTGATTCACCCCCCTCCCATCTTAGTAACCTTTCCTATACCTACATTTTTTGAATGGGTGACCATTGGTTTACATAATTACATCTTTTTTTGTACTACAACTTGCAAAGTTTCTTATGTAACTTGTACAATATTTTGCCAAGTTTGTTCAAACTTTTTCAACTAACTCCAAACAATTTTGTTCTGTCCTAGACATGAAAAAAGAGGCCAAATAAGACTTATTATGCCCATTCCACCCATATTGGGAACTTTGACATGCTTTCACTATGTTTGACCACACCATGACATTATTGGTCAATAAAGGACTATTGGCTTATATGCCTTACAATTGAGTTAAAACTCATTATAATTGGTCCATAGGACCTTATTAAACCATCAAAAGATACACACAAAAAAAAAAAAACTTCATTTAGCCTTGAGGAATCATGGAATTGGTTTGGTGCCTCTGCACTATACTCCCATCCTAAAAAGTTCCCAGACCCCTTTGAGGACTGAGTTGCAACAAAACTTATTTTGGCGCTACATCTTTATGATCCTTCAGTACTTCCTTACATATAAATACCTTCCACTGAGTCACATAATGAAAAAAAAAAAATTCTTTGAATTGGGGAATGTATTATCACCTAGCAATATCTTCCTCCCCACAAGTTGACCTACAGACTATCCTCTCATCTTCGTCCTGTCACAAATGAATGTGGAAGTGATTTTGACACCTACACACATGTCCTTTGCATTCTAGTGCTAGGCTAAACCCCTCTTGGGCCTTGAAAAATTATTAGACTTACTCATTGGATTTTTCCATCCACTCTTTCTTACTCCATCCTTTCCCTTAATCTTTGTCAAGTAAAAATATTTTCCTCAATCACCTTCATTTTTTCATAGATACTAACCTCTTCCTTGCCAATAAATGTCCTCCCACTGTCACTATTTCTCACCAAGGAATAAAGTATTATTCCTATTAGAAGTACATCAAGGTTCTTTTACTTTGTCACAAGCAATGTGTTCTTGTCCTTCCCTTCATCTCTATTTGGAATCAAACCATTACTTATCAAAATTGAATCATTCATTTATCTAGCATCTTCAAGCCTTGGAGTAGTTGCATACCCTTTATGGTGTTCTTCCTCAACCCTCACAAACTCCTTCTTTCCAAGCATGATGAACTTGTTTAGTTTGTTCTCTACCATCCTCCTACAACGGTATTAGTGTAAAAGAGACTTCATCCTTTTTAATGAAGTGTTAGCCCGTCCATCATATAATGCACACTTATCAAATTTTCATGGCCTTTCAAGAACTAGATGACAATAATTCATGGGTAAAATGTCACAAAGAACCCTATTTATATATTGACCAATCTAAAACTCAACATATCCTTTCGCATTTACTAAGATAGACTTATTATCATTTACCTAAGAAGCTCTATATGGTGTTTCATTAGGGATTATTTCTAGTTTCAGTTTATCTACCATCTCTTTAGACACCATATTATCAGTGGAACTAGAATCAATCACTACCTTGCATACCTTACCTATGCATTTGCAGTTGATCTTGAACAATTTTCTTCTTTGGGTTACCTCCTTGTCCTTGGATGTCTTTAAGAGGCTTCTTGTCAACATTAGTGCTTCCCCAATTTTTGAAACAAAAATAACAAGATTAGGTGAGTTGACACTTTCTTCTTCATCTACATGGACTATTTGAATCCTCCTTTCACCCCCACTAGATGCAAAACCTTGCTTCTCAAGATACTTGAATGTTGGATGGTCAAATTCATTACAATTGTAGCCTCTTCTGGAGAATTTATTGTACTTATACCTCCTTCAAATCTGCCTCTAGAGCCTCCAAATCCTCCTCTTTCATCTAAAACTTGATCCTTTGTCTTGTTTGAATCTCCTTGGTCTTCATTGATCTTCCTTGTGCCTCTTCCTTTATTGGTATTTTCTTCACCCCTTCCTTGCCTCTCTTTCCATCTATTCAACTTCTCTTCTGTCGATACTACAAGTTGGAAACAATCACCCATGGTCTTTGGTGTATTAAACCTAATCTCATCTTGAATACTATCTCAAACCATTTAGATACCTAGACACTTTATCTATCTCATCCTCATTGTGTCCAGTCCTAATGCTGAGTTTATGAATCTCCTCAATGTATGTCATCATATTTAAGTCTTTCATCTTCAAGTTTTGCATCTTCCTAATAGTTTGGATTTCATAGTCTAGAGATAGAAATTTGTTCCTCATCATAGTCATCATCCTAATCCATGAATTGATCTTTTCCTTCACCTTTGTAACTCTCTCCTTTTGCACAAAACTCCACCATGTTAATGTTGGTCCTTTCAATTTGTCTTGGAAAATATGACCTTCTTGTCTTCTTTCATCTCTTCATACTCAAAATATTTTTCTCAGGAGTCTATCGACCACAACACTTCCTCACCATCTTATCTTCCTCCATACATTGGTGATTCCATACTACCCATTAACCTATCTCCCTTGACAGCCTTAAGAAGCCTCACAATCCTGATTTCTTTAGAATCTACTTCCTGTTCACTCTCCACTCGAGGGTTCTCACTCTCATCCTCATCCTCTTCTCATTCATTTTGTTCACCCCTTCTCAAACCTCTCTCAAAGGATGTCAACCTTGCTTGGGTTGTCACATTTTCTTCCCTAACTTGTCTTAGTTCTCTCTTTCTTACTGCAATTTCTTCCCTGACTTGCCTCAGTTCTCTCTCCCTTATATCCAAGGCTTCCCTCACATCTTGGACCCATCTGACCATCTAATTATTCATAGGGGACATCCTTACATCCTTTCACCTCTCACCCTTCAAACTCTCACCTTCAAGGACCTACTTCCTTGCGCTGATACCAACTGATTTAGAGCCTTGGAGAGATCTAAGACAACCTCTAAATAACTCACACAAATAAAAAATGATGGGTTCATAGATGAAAATCATCATCATGAAACAACTTGACAACTAGGCATCAATCCCTCATGGGTGGGCATCTTCTTAACATGAAATGCTTTTGAATCCTACACAATCATTGATCTAATGGCTTCTTACAAATCCAAGGATCCCAAACAACATGATCAAACACCATAGGACTAACCTTGAATAGGTTCAATAGGACCCCTTTCACAATGCACTACCCAGCTTGTAGTCCTCATTTATGGGCTCTTGAACTATAAGTCTTTTTCTCCTGACTTCGAACCCAAAACCAAGACAACTTCAAATACCCTTTCCCGACTTACAAAACATACCCTAATCTCACCCTATGGTGTTTTGGACTAGTAAGCCCAAATAGTTACTGCTAATCTACTCGTAAGGGATAATTAGCCCACTTTTACAAAGAAATTATATACTCCTACACTACCATCCTTAAAACACCTCTCATGTTTTTCCTTCGGTCGTATGATTGAGCAAGGCATGCTTGAAACAAAAAATTTCCCGATGGCAGATGGCGCGTGTCATCTCATCAAAGTTTCTAGCCACTCTGTGAAGGATGCCTTCTCTCCGAGTTCTGCTAGCCTGCCACATGTCTTCCTAGACATCTGTACTCGATAAGGGCCCCACCAATGCATATTCAGGAATATTCTTTCCCATGAGGTTTTCCATTACTAAAAACTTTCTAGACGACTATTCTCACCACTCCATTTGGATTGGCCCGTGCAATCACGATATCTCTAATAAAGCCGCCATGGTTTTTCTTTTGAGCCCAACTTGCAGGCATGTTGTGACTTGTGGTCGCCCTCTCCACTTTGGACGTAGGGGTACGCATGTTTTGATGGTGGGCCCATGCACAACCCCGTCAATGGTCCTAAAGTGGGTAAAAAGCACACGCCAGATGAAGATAGTCTGATGATGTGGCAAACAGTTGAGTCATGCACCAAAATTTTCATTTGGGGTTGCCAACTCATCATCCTCGGTGGCAGGATATTTGGTTTGACCTCTGGGTCCAAGTGGTGACCCACATGGACCCCTAAACTTAGGGTACGCATGTTTTGACTCCTCTGCTCTAACAAACAAATTATATTCTTGCATTCCCCTTTGTTAACATGGAAACCTATATGGAAAATGTACTATGTTTTAAACCTATGAATAGTGAATATTATAAAACGTGTGTGCTAAATGAAAAACAATTCCAACTCTACCAAGCTCCTGAGCCTTTTTTTATTTGGCATACAAAGAGGAAAAACATTGGGTCCCACAAGACATGATGTGCATTCCAAAGGGTTTTGGGGATAATTTAAAAAATGTTTCAAAGTTTTCATTTGAACTTGACAGCTTGTTGGAGAAACTAGTTTCCTCCAACAAGCCCACGAGTTGATAACCTTTCTACATTTCATAATGACATGAAAAACATCTTTTAACTTTAAGGAACTCATTGGAAAAAATAAGAAGAGGGTCCCATATTGCAATTAAGGATGCCTTTTTCCTTTTGGAGATTAATTTTTATTTTGAAATTTTCTCTTGAGACCCCTTACTCCCTCATGAAATCACGAGGGGCCCACGAACAAAAGGGGATGCAAACATTTTTTTTTAAATCATTAAAAATGATTTAAATAAAACGTGAAATTATTATTATTTTAAATAAAAATTATTTAAAATAATAAGTGCATTCAAAATCAATTTCTTTCTTTTTTATCATAGGGTGCCTGATGTATGTTAGGTCCTCAAGTGGGCCCGGCCTTAAAAAAGTCATCCACAATCCAATGGGCCTCAAAATTGACTCGAAACTACTTAAAAAAAACATCGATATCAAAAAATCATGAAAAAACATAACCAATTAAGATTAATTTTTACCACTGTACATATTGCTCAATACTAGCAAGTGGCCTATGCAAATGTCCTCAAAAACTAATCAAACACTATCCTTGGGTCCTGGAAGCTGCAGGCATGCAAACTGTTATGCCAAGAGTTCAATGCAAAAAATGGCTTGAGTTGGCTCATCAGGAGGCGTGAAATACACACCGTCGAAGTTGGTTACTTGAACCATTGTAACCAAATACAGTTCTGAAAGCAGTGCAAACCATTGAAAGTCTGGCCTCTGAAAAAATAGCGAATGATGTTCGATAGCCATGAAAACTTATAGGCATGTACATTAAGGTGGGAAAAGTCATCTTGCAAGATGGTTTCACATGAAAATCACCTGGTGACAAGAAATTAATTCCCAAAGTCTACTCTTCTGGCAGGCCATTTAGTACAAACAACAGAAATTCAATTTACTTTTGACTTGGGAAAAATAGCAAACGCAACCTTTGGGTTTTGAACTCTAACTTGGGAGCACAATGAGACTACGAAAATGCAGAAAATTAATCCTTTTGGCTTGACAATCAACAGGGTGTGAAATGTAGCCCTCTGAAAATGGTTACTCGACAAATGTAACACTGTACACACTAAAACCCAGAATTAAATGCAAATGGATTGGCATTAGCAAACTTATCAAACGAGGTCGTTGGGCTCTCAAAATGGATTTGGGGATTATTTCATATGTTTTCAATGTAGGCAAATAACTAGTTTTCCATGACAGTCAATTGGTTGTGAAATGCAGGTCCCCAAATTAGGTCACTTGAATAATTTTGGAAATATACTCACTTTCGAACTTGGCCCTTCAGACAAATCTTATGCAGGGGTGTACTTTTACGCCTTAATCAAATTTTCACACGTGTACTTCAAATTTGAAGGCACCAACAATATCCTCAATAGAGACAAAGCTCCCCCATGTAACATCCTCTCAAATTTACACCTAAAATTGTACAGTTACTTTCTTATCCATTTTGTCAAACAGTTGCAATGAACGTTGTCTATTTCAGGTTTGATCGTAATACTGATTCTATGTTTCAGGCTTGATTGTAATAGTGATTCTATGCAAATATAAACATGTTACTGTGTATGCATAGTCATAACAAACTGATACTGAATAATTCCCTTGAAACAGAAACAATAGCAATAGAGATGTGTAACATTGCTCTCATATTATGAGTTTAAACAAAGAATATGCAAGCTTACAGGTTGATATAAAAATACCACAACAAAGGAAACTCATAGTACGTTAACATTTGAAACCCATGTTGTCTCATTCCACTCGCTAATACAACTCCCAAACAAGGGAACGGGCCACAAGCGAGACGAAAAGGTCACGGTCTTCAGAGAGAGATATATTGTTTTAAGGTATTAGAACATATTTTTCTAGCGGCAACCCTATTATCTTATAAATATATATAAGACAATTAATCTTAAATAATATATAGAATTATATGAGTGGAAAATGAGATAAATATATGGTAACATTAGAGAATATAGATTACAAATAGAGATGGTATATGCAGAATCTCGCGACAGTGTTCTGTTAAACAGATTCTGCACCTCATCGGAAAGCAATGATTTGAGAACGCTTACAAACTATTCGACAAAATGTGTGAAAGTATTGTTCGTTCATGTTTAATAAACGACGAGACAATCATGATATGCATATATATATATATATATATATATAT
>MU224493.1:1176384-1200962 GCA_018584345.1 Thuja plicata
AGTGTTATAATGTGTTCCCAGAGGTGAAAGAAGGTCCTAAGGGGTCCTAATACACCTTCTCACATGTTAGGACCCCTAGGAAGTCCCCATGACCCCTTTCGACACATTTGAATGCTCAAGTGTGTTGCAAGGGTTTGTACGACCCCTTCAGACACACTTAAGTGTTCTTATGTGTCCTGGGGGTCATAGAGGAACCTAAGGGGTCCTAGTATGCTTTCTCATGTGTTAGGACCCCTAGAAAGTCCCCATTACCCCTTTTGACACATTTCAACACTCAAGTGTGTCCCAAGGGGTTGTACGACCCCTTGGGACACTTTTGAGTGTTCTAATGTGTCCCTGGGGGTTATAGAGGGACCTAAGAGGTCCTAGTAGACCTTCTCACACGTTAGGGCCCCTAGGAACTCTCTATGACCCCTTTGGAAACCTTTTGGGTGCCTTATACTTGTGTAATTAACCTATATATTAATATGTCCTATGTAATATATATTATACTTTATTTTATTATATATACAACAATATTTAATATATAATACATATCATATTGAATATATATTTTTTACTATATATTATATCTTTTATATATATATATATATATATATATATATATATATATATAGTATAACATAAAATATCTATTACATACAATTTAAATATGAAGATACTATGTGATATATTGTAAAATACATATTAATATATAATATATAAAATAATATATAATAAATGATATATATAATGTAACATTTAATATTAACATATATTGTATAATATTTAATGTAAAATATATATTATATAATATTTTATATATAATAGATATTATATAATATTTAATATATATATATATAATACATAATCTAATATATAATTTTTCCATATATAATATATCATATGGAGGGAGAAATAGGAGGGAAAATTAAGAGGGAGAGAGGGGAGGGAAAAAAATTTAAGAGGGAGAAAGGGGGGAATTTAAAAATCAAAATTCTATTGTGATTTTCGAGTACCCGATTAGTTTGGGTACCCAATTAGGCTCGGTATTGCTTTGTACACCAAACCTACATGGTCAACTCTAAAAATATCACAAAAACATGGTTTTCCCCTGTTTCTCTGAGTTCCAAACTTCGACCATGTAGTTGACGACTTTTTTTTCACCCGAATTTGATGAAATGAAAAGGGTGTCTTAAGGAGATTATCAGCTTTCTATCAATATAATTGCTGTCAAATTTTGAATTCGGTAAGTAATTATTAGTTATTTTCTAATTGAGTTACCTCTAAAGTGCTGATTTATATACTGGTTGAAAATCAACTATAACTTTTAAACGTTATAACATTTTTGAAATCCAAAAAATGCATCACATTCTATGATTCACCTACTATAAGGGAATTTTTTTTTTGAATTTTGTAAATTTTTCAATGAGTTAAGGTGGTCAGACATGGGAGTTTTTTTATTCTGAAAATGTTGTGGCAGAAAATTCATAATTAATTATTTTTTTAGAATAAAATTACAAAAAAATATGCATCAAATCTAGGCATGAGTCTTCTACTTATTATATATAAAATCTTATAAAAAAATATTATCATTTGATTATGATTAAGGTGGTCAGACATACACCTACTTCTTATTTTTTTCCTGAAATTTTTGTACTATTGCATTGAAATCTATAGTTTTTACCAACCACATTAATTTTTTTCAGAAAAAGCCTAGTATTTTAGAAACTACATTCAATTTCCTACAGATTCTATTCTTACAACTTTTTGATATTAGGTTGATAGCTAGTTCAAATTTTCACGTCAAGTTGACTAACCCTGATTTGCTGATTTTTCATTGCCACTTAAGGGCATAGTTTGGCCCCTCATGATCTTGCGCATACCCATATACACCATTCTGAAACATGGAAATAAAAATTATTCTCGCTTTAATTTTTTTTTAAATAACTTTTATAATATACAAAATTAAACATTGAAAATCAATAAACATTTTATTTATTTATATAATTTAATAAAAAACAAATATCAATCTCGTTGGTCGAATGTTTAACTTATAAAGTTAGAGATAAATATGTGTATGTGAGATCGTTGTGTAGAAGGAATGGAGACCTTTCAAAAGTCTTTGAAGAGGGACAAGACAGGTGAAAAGAGATAAAAATACATTTAATTAAAAATACATGTTAATCGTTTGGTTCTATCAAGATAAGAAATCATTACCTGTTGTTGGCCATGTGTAAAAATAAAAATTGCTCAAATTTAGCATCTATATGTACATTGTACATGTATCGATAAAAAGTTGTCTAATTTATGATGCATAACACAATGTGATTCAAAATATTTATTAACACTTTTAATTTATTTCAAAAGCTCTTCACTATTCTCACACTTTCACTGTTATGCTTCTAGGGATGATTGTGTGCTATGCTTCATGGATTGTGGAAAATTTTTATCATTATTCTCACACTTTCAATCAGCGACAGTGAATGGGGAAAGAGAGTCCATGATACATTCAACTATCTAGCGGTTCATAAAAGCTGTCATGCGGTTTTTTTAATTTTATCTCTCTTTTTTCAAGAGAAAATACAAAATTTAATTTTGGCAATTTATTTAAAAATGAACACGAGCTTTTAAAATTCACTTAGAAACAGAGTTAAGGTAGAATTTCATGTCGTGAAGATAAAACAAAGCCGAGGCAATACTATACCTGTGTTCCCAATCCAAGGCAAGGTAATCTAGAGCACCAAAATCCCTAAAAATCTATTTGTCCAAGCTTCCATTTGACATGTACTCAAACCAGAAGCAACTCCCCCTTTTCATGATACCATCCCCAAAGATAATCCAGATTCTAGTTCCCTAGCTGAGTTATTATGCTCACATTTCCAACATATTCCTCCTTACCCTATGTAGAAGCTTCTGAAATCCTTTTCACCACCATGACCTCCTCTATCTAATTACTAACTATTGACCTATAAGAAGATAGAAGAGCGACATCGAACATGAACATAAGTATCATTTATTCTGCAAAAGCACCATGTTTCTTAGCATAACTGTCATTTATACTTTTAAAGATGAGTGCCAAATGTGAAAATTCTATTGCAGTTACTATTTATTGATCTCCTATCTTATACAGATTCTTTAACTGTCAAAAATTAATTCACAGTTAATATTGAATAATAACACAACATCGACTTCACAAATAAAAACACGAAAGAAATTTGCAACACAATGAACACAATATTTTTGGACAAATTTGTCCCTGGAAAAACCCCAGAGGGAAAACTAGTACTGTAAATGAGGAACTTATATTAAACTTTAGAAAATTAAAAGATATAAAAACTGCTTGCCTCTTTTTGGTAGAGCTCCAATGATATCCCAATTTCTCCTACCGAGATCCCATAACTACTATCCCTAACGCTATCACTACACCCTTTCCAACACTGTAAGACTTATATGCTAACACTGCAAATGCTCTTCAAGTGTGTGTTCTTCAAATGCCCCTGACCCCCTTTTATACTACTCTCATTGGAAACCAACGACCAAGATTTATTCTCAATCAATGACTGATATAAAAAAATACCTTAACGAACCCTAACTAACTAGTTTTATAGGTGTCTCTAAAAGAGATCAATTAATTAACAAATATTGTTTTGACTCTAACCAAACAATAACTATTTACTAATTATTACATATGGAGAAACAACTTTTGAGCTACTCAAACTAACACTCACTCTTAGAGAGGAAGCTGTTATGCATGACACCCAACTTATCTATGAAGAAGATGAATTTCACCTTCCCCAATGTCATTGTTAAGATGTTTACTACCTATTGTTCTATAAGTATATACTATAGCTGAACAATCCTCCATTGTACATAATCCCTGATGAAGTGATACATTATGTCTATATGCTTAGACCTATCATGAAACGCAAGATTCTCAAATAATCTAATGCAACTCTTAATGTCATAGTGTATCACATTAGTCTCAACTCTCTGACCAAATCAGGCTACCAACATATTTTGAAGCCATATAGCTTCACATGTCACCATCTTGGCTGCTATGTATTATGATTCTGCAGAACTCAAAGTCACAAACTTCTCCTTCCTATTGAACCAAGAGACAACTTCTGATCCCAAACTTGAACAACACCCCAAAGTGCTTCTCTTGTCCTTTGTATTGCCAGCCCAATCCACCTCAGTATAGCCTATCAACTTGTTTCTGTCACCACAAGCATATATGATCTTGTAGTAAATTTTACAACTCAAATAATGTAGCACATATTTTGTCATTTTCCAATGCACTTTGTTTGGCTTGACCATGAACTGACTAAAAGAGTTTACTGCAAAATCTATATTCCACCTGATGTTGACCAAATATATGAGAGAACCAATCAACTACCTGTATAAGGTGGGATTTGTATCCTTCTCCTTAGATGTGTCTATCTTCTTCCAATTTTTTATCATGGGTGTAGACATGGCTTTGAAATCCTCCATCTTGCACCTCTTCAAGATTTCAATGCAATATTTCTCTTGTCTAAGGAAAATCTCTCCATCTATCTGACATATCTCCAAGCCAAGATACTAGTGCATAAGTCCCAAATCCTTCATCTAAAAATCTATTGCAAGGTCCTTCTTTCACTCCTCTATGAGCCCTAATGAACATGTTAAAAACAAGTTGTCTACATATACAACAAGAATGAGAACCTCACCTCCAACCACCAAGTAGTAGAGGTTAGCATCTACCTCACTCTTCATGAAGCCCATTCCTTGCAAGTATGTATCAATGCACTCATACCATGCTCTAGGAGCCTACTTGAGTTTGTACAAATCTCTCTTCAATCTGCACATGTGGGTCTCTTGATTGTGTGTTACAAAGCCTTTTGGTTGTTCTTTGTATACCTACTCTTTCAACTAGCCATTGAGGAATGTTGTCTTGACATCCATTTGATGAATCTTTCATCCCATCTACATTGTAAATGAGATCACAACTCATATAGAAGTATACCTAGCTACTGTAGGAAATGTCTCCTTGTAGTCTATTCCCTCCTTCTGAGAGAGCTCCTTTCCACAAACCTTACCTTGTATTTCTTGATGCTACCATCTGCACCATGCTTGATCTCATAGATCTAGTGTGATCCAACCACAACCCTATTTGTCAGTCTAGGAAAAACCTCCCACACATCATTTTGCATTAAGGTATACTCTTTAACCATCAAATCTCACCACACCTGATGTTGTGCAACCTCTAATAGTTGGAAGGCTCACTATCTAACAAATGACTAACTAATGCAACATAGTCATTAAACTTGACTAGTTGTCTCCATTATCTAGTACTCATCCTAGGAGCTCCCACAAACTGTCAAGTTTTCCTATGCATCTCTTGAACCTTAGGGTTCCTGCTGCCAACTGTAGAGGATGAAATATCAACCTCCATCTCTTCTTGATGCATTTCTTGTTGCACCTATTGCTCCATATTCTGCAAACTCTCACAACCTAAGCCTATTCTTATAATAGTAACAGTACTTGGCCTTTGTTGCCCTTGATTCAATTAAGTGACCCGTGGAGCTTCTGTTGGCTTCTCACTCTAATCATATGCTCTCAAGTCTCTAGACCTTATAAATGCCTTTTCCTCCATGAACTTGATATCACGTCTGACTATAATCCTCCCGGTCCTTGGAATAATTATCTGATATGCCTTTGAGGTCTCACTGTACCCCACAAAGTACCCCCTCTCTGCAGTCTCATCTAACTTGGTACGTGTATCCCTTGGAATGTGACAATATGCCAATCTTCCAAATATCCTAAAGTGACTGACATTTGTCTTATTTCCTATAAATGGCTCCTCTGGTGTCATCTTTCCCAGTAACTTATGTGGAACCCTATTCTGTATGTATATTGTGATACTACATGCCTCTTCATATAAGTAGCGAGGCATGTCTTGTTTATGTAGCATATCCCTTGTTGCCTCCAATATGGAACGATTCTTCCTCTTAGAAACCCCATTCTATTATGGATTGTAAGGAATAAACCACTCTCTCTTGATTCCTTCCCTAGTAAAGAACTCCTGGAACTCATTCCCTTTGAACTCACCTCCATTGTCTGATTGAAGAACCTTTATCTTCATCCCTATTGAATTCTCCACTAGAGATTTGAACTCCAGAAAGTGACTAAAAACCTCATCCTTAGTCTTCAAGAAGTACATATCTAGGTCTTCCTAGAAAAATCATCAATAAAAGTAACAAAGTGCTCATATCCTCTGAGAGACTTCATCAACATTGATCCACATATATCAAAATATACTAGATCAAGGACCCTCAAATTTTGTGTCACTCCTTGGAAAAGTTGCTTTCACAAACTTCCCAAACACACATCCCTTACATGCATCATCATGCTCTATGCTCACCTCTGGAACACCTATCACTATCTCACGAATCAATTTAAGTGCTCCATGATGTATATGGCCCATCCTCCTATGCCCACTACTAAAATTGTATTCATTTTTTGACGCGGATTGGTGAATTTTTTTACCAAAGGCCTTGTCGCAATATTTTGGTCTATTGATTGACGACCAACTTGAGCATCTAAATTTTCACCCTTCTTATCATCGAAAAAGAGGTCAAATGCTTGTAAATGTGGCATTGAAAGATCTGATTTTTTATGGTGGCTGACATCATAGTTTGATGAGGATGCTATGTCTACGACAAGGATTTGGTCAAAATATTTGTCGATGGTTGGATTCAACCAAACTCATTTTCAACTAGAGAAACATCAAATGCGTCCACTTGGACTCAAAATTTCAACCCATTTTGCCTTCACAAAAGAGGTCAAATGCTTGAAAATGTGGCATTGAAAGGTTTGATTTTTGACGAGGATGCTATGTCATTGATGAGGTCCTCATCAAAATTTTTGTCAAAGTTGGAAACAAGAAAACTTATTTTTGATGAGTACAATGTCAAAAGTGTCTAGTGAGAGTTGAAATTTTGACCACAACTGTTTATTTAAAAAAAAATTAGTTTGAGATATTTCAACACCCAACTGGGTTTGTAACACAATGTTGATATCTATCAATATATCAGTAGCCAACTTAATTTATTAACCTGATAGCCGACGGAGTGAGTGGCCAAAATGAAAGGTCATCAGGTTATCAAAAAATCATACAAATTTATATCCCGATCAACGATGGGATTTTCAGGAAGAGTCGTGATGATTTAACTAGGATTATTGGAAGGTGTTGAATAATGATTCCCTAATACCTGATGATAGAAATAACATAACCTGATGGGATAACTTCACAAATAGTTACACTGATGGAAAAATTTCCTATCAGCATATCGGAAGAGTAATGATCATGCAACCTCAATCCTCGATGGACTGATTGGTGATGGATATGCTGATAAAAGATAAATGTAGTCTAAGATCACATAGATATATACCGATGGTGCCAAAGTTTTAACAGAGCAGATTCACCAATTTTGAGATGTTGTCAAATCATATTTAAAACTATTATGAAAATTAGCATTAAATAGGAGTTTTGTGTGCAATTGAATACACACGAACACGTGTCCACAATGAAAGGTCATCAGGTTATCAAATTTTCATACAAATTTCTATCCTGATCACCGATGGGATTGTCGGGAAGATTCATGACGATGTAACAAGGATTATCGAAAGGTGTTGAATAATGATTCCCCGATACCCGATGATCAAAATAACATACCCCCATTGGAAGACTTTGCAAATAGTTAGAGTGATGGAAAAAGTTCCTATTGACATAGTGGAAGAGTAATGATCATGCAACCCCGATCCCTGATGGACTAATCAAAGATGGGTATGCCAATAAAAGATAAATGTCATCTAACATCATAGAGATCGATCACCAATTTTGAGCCATTGTCAAATCGTATTTAAAACTTCTATGAAAATTGAAATTAAATAGGATTTCTATGTGCAATTGAATACACATGAACAAGAGTAAATTTGTAATTGTGAAGTCATTGAAGATATAAAAATTGTTAATTACAATGTTGT
Source organism: Thuja plicata (assembly GCA_018584345.1). NCBI lineage: Eukaryota > Viridiplantae > Streptophyta > Pinopsida > Cupressales > Cupressaceae > Thuja > Thuja plicata. The sequence goes on from MU224493.1 coordinate 1,184,392, forward strand.
GAGTGTTTCAATTGTGATATTTTGAAAATGGAGTCATCGACGTCAGAGTCTTATGGTAAGAGGAAGGGTTCTGAGAATATGAAACAAAAATAGAAGAATCGGAATGTAGAGAAACAAAGAAGACTTAACCAGGATTTAATTGATCAAATGTAGGCATCAGGACCAAAATCTTCAAGGTCAAAGTTTAGTATGACTGAAAGGCTTAAGCTCAAGGATAAATACAAGAATGTAGGTGATATCTGGACTATAAGATGAGGGTATGATATGTTCCTTTTCCACTACCTATGAAAGGACAAGGAAATCCCTATGTGCAACCCTTGGAGGACAAATCTGGGTAGGCTGGTAGTCCCAAATGTATTTGTGAACATTGAGGCTTTGAAATTCTTAGCAAGAAGTTATAGACCAGAAGAAAGATGCATCAGGGTTCGTGAGGGAGATATTTTTATGAATGTTTTTGCAGAGAGTATCGAGGAGGTTTTCGGTCTGGAGTTAGGTTTCAAAAAGAAACTGTCATTTAAAGAATTGGATAATGAATATAATGCCGCTAATACCACTTATAAGGTTTGGAAATTAGCTATGCATAAGAAAAAAAGTAGAGCCCTAACTGAAGAAGATGGCCTGCCATACAATGTTAACCTTTTCAAGAGTTACGTTGAAATTACATATATGTCATGTGGTCAGGTAGGAGGGATTGAGATGCCATATTTAATGATAGTAGGACCTATGGCATTGGCTACTCATATGCAAATGTATGAGTCATCCCTATGACTATGCTTTATACATTGAAGAATATATTCATGATGGTTTCATAAATTTGAATGGTGAGTAGCCTATTTTTAGGCAATATTCTCTATTAATGCATATGATATTGTTCTATGGACATAGAAAGAATATATGGCCAGAACAATTAGGGTTAAACTTGCGAAATAGATTTTTTGAAGAAGTGCATCCAGTTCAGTTGTGGACATCCCTATGGGATTTTTGATTCTAGCATTCTGAGTATGTGAAGTTTGAGGAGTGGATTGTAAGGCCCATATACCACTTATTTGGACATCCATGTGATTTGTCTGTTTCCATGGAGATCAAAAAAAATCTAAGACCTAAAGACTTTGATGAAAGGCATCTTGTAAATCACAATTGGGGAGATTGGTATGTGTATGAAGAATTTACTTGTTTCAGGGTATATGGCTTTGAAGAAGAACCCTACTGGTTACCCAAATTTTTTATTGATAGAATAGCATAGCTGGAAATTGTTAGGCAATTAAGTGTGTCAAGTAACAAAAATTTTGGTGGGTCGCTACATAAATAGACATTTATTCCAAGAACATTACCTTTTTGTGATTTAATTATTGTCTCCACTAGAGCCTATGAGATTATTAATAGGAAACTCAAGGAAGAGTATCACATGTACCATCACACTACTAGAAAAAATTATGACCCTGAGCATTATATTCATAATTGTAGAAAAGAGAAAAATCTTAGTGATTATAAACATGAGGCTATGGAGGTAGAAGATCTATTCAAAAATTTGGAAGAGGATGAAACAAGGAAAGCCATAGAAGATTATAATAGAAAATTGATGGAAATAGGGAACAATTTTCTCAGATGCTTGATGAGATTCCAGATGCTGGAGAAGAAGAAACTATGGGGAAAAATGTGACTAGACATTGTAGTGCCAATGTAATAGAAATTCTAGATGATACTAACAAAACCATCATTGAAATGGGGGTACACCAAGATGCCCAAATTGATGTTTACAATACTTTTGTTTCTGATAATTAGTTTGTGAAGTCTAAAGAATTTATTTTGTTTGTTTATAATATAAAAGGTAAGAAGTTAAGGGAATCTATCCTCACATTGAATGCTGCTGATGAAGTAGAACTCTTGTAGAGACTAAAGGAAGAGGTTGAAGAGGAAATGAAGATAATGACCCTAGAAAAGGGAAAAAATTCTCATTGAAGAAGGTATCATTTTATTACTAGGATGGGATATGAGTGCTTCTTTTATTTTTGACAGCATGCTTAAATCTAATAAAAAGGATTTCAAATTGGATGGTAAAGGAGTTGAGGATGTTTTCATTGGATCTAGATTTGTTGAAGATCATGAAACAATGTTTTTATGGGCTTTATAACCTCCTCATCAAAGACCAAAAATTGTCAATGTAGATAGGGCCTTTGGTCATATGATGAAATTAAAAGTGGGAGAAGTTGACCCTATATTGATTGCCAACATGAACATAGACATTTCTAAATTGATGAAGGTACAAATTTAGAGATTAATGTTTGAAAGGGATAAATACAAAACTATATATGAATAAAGTTGTAAGAGCAGTGGTCATGCATTATCTATGTTACCTCTACCTAATGGTGGGAAATGGAAGAAAAAATATTAGGAATTACAACAGGAGAATGCCCAAATAAATAAGAAAATGAAGAATGTGAGGAACAACACTCCTACTTTCTTGGTAAAATTTAGATTGGATTGCTTGTTGACAAAACTTGCCAAGATGTGGGAATCTCATTTGTTAAACTATAGATCAAACGTTGAGTATGATCAAGTCAAACTCAAATTGGATAAACTCTTGGATGAGAGTTTGAACCCTATGGTGATAGAGAGTTTCAAAGAAAGGATAAAAGATCATGATAGGTTCAGGGAGGATATCTATGATGAGTACAAGGATTTTCAAAGCCCTATGAAGATGGGAGTTTGCCTATTCTTTAGCAGTAAGAAAGAAATTATAGGTAAGGAAGAATGGCTTGCGGATTCTCAGAGAGTCCTGAGTGTTTCCCTTAAAGCCATATCAAATGATAACTTTGAATTCAAGGAGACATAGGCCCAGTTGGAACAGATCATACGGCTCAGATTCTTGGTCACGAATGTTGTCATGAATGAAAACACCAACAATTTGAAGGATTATGTAGAACACATGGACACATGCATCAAACTTTGTGGAAAATAGCACTTGTTCCTTTTGTGATATGCAATTTAGTTACTAGACAGTTTTATTTTCTTAGTTTATGCAAAAAATTATTATGAACGGTTGCATCCTTTCATTTGTAACTACCTTGTTGTCTATAAGTGTGTGATAGAAGTTTGGAAAGAGGATGATTATGATTATAAGACATTTTTTTACGCATGATGGCTCTTATGGATATGTTGTTTGTTTTTGTTGAATGATTCTATATGATACGGGGACTATTGTTTTTTTTAAATATCCTAGTGATATTCTCCCATTTGTTCTCTGAATTAGTTCTTTGAATTAATCTTTGTATTAGCTTCAATATGGTAGTTTGATGTTGTTATATTTTGATTAAATCACATATTGAATCATCAATTGATCTTTGTTTCAAAAGTTAAATTCAATTGATATAGAGTGCAATTTTGTTTTGAAACATGCACTCATTTAAACACTATTGAAGTGATAGTTGTGCAATTATTGTAGTTTTCCAATGAAGGGATTGCAGTTTTCTTTTTAAATATGCACTCATTGAAAATCAATTGTGTATTATGTATTAGGCATTATCCTTAATAAGGAATCAAAATAATAACACCATTAAAGATTTATATAATAGGCATTATCCTTAATAAGGAATCAAAATTACAGCTTTAAACTACAATGAAATAGCAACACAAAGTTGGTATGCTACATGTTCTCGTACCCACGTGAGGCCCACCCAACAATTTTTTTTTTTTTTGTGACTTTTTGCAAAACAGCGGACATTTTTTTTGTTGGAAAAAAGGGGATGCCATTAGGTACCAGGAATGGTCAAGGGATGGCTAGGTCTTTCTAGGTATCTAACATAATCCCCAAGTCCCCTATTTTGCATGAAATGTCATTACAAGAAAATTTCCTTTTTTGCATTTTTGGAATGACAAGGGGACGGGAAATTCCTGTCCCCACGTCCCCATACCATCCCCAGGATGGGAGCAGGGGAAATTTGGAAGGGGACGCATCCCTGTGGAGTAATGGTTAAAATGCATTGAGAAGGCCAGAAATGTATTTGGTTAGGAAAGAGAAATAAATATGTTGGAAAGAAGGTGAAGCATTGATATGATGACCTGAAAAGACACAAGGTCATCATAAAGAAGTACAAATATTTATGCTATAAATTCTTAAGATTTTGTTCAGTACATAATATCTTTTATACGAGCTCAGTCTAGATTTGTTTTATATACAATGTGCCATAATCATAAGTTTGATTTTGTGATTTGCTGATTTAAGGCGAAGAAGATAGCATAACAAGAAACATAATTGAAATAAAAAAGTGACTATAAGAATGTAGCAAATTTCTTCTAAATATACCTTAATCTATTGCTGGTAATTTAAGTAGAAAGAACAAAATGTTGATCATGCACAATTATTAGAGATTCTAAGCTAAGATTTGTAAATGTTGCAAATGTTGAAAGAAAGATGAGGCTTTTTGTTAAAAATGCCCTCATTTGGTAAATAGATGTACTCATATTTTCTACAATAGAAGCCTTATAATGATCCATAGACATTGAAGGATTGAATTTAAGATATTTCCTAATTGGTAAAAAAGACCACGGGAGATGCATATAACCCTTATATATTGTATCATCTTAAAATGGACGCACTCCATGTTGAGACCTTTTAGCCCTCCATAGTAGGTTGTTTTGGTCCTAATTCAGACACTTTCATTCTTTCGTGGAGTTTCATATGCTTATGTGCCTATTCTGCCCCTCTTTTATGCCTTTTTTCTCTTTTATGAGACTTGAGCACATTTCTCGATGTCCTGACCCTCTGGGTCAAGGTCAACCTTGACCTTGACCCTAGGGTTTAGGGTCCTTGGGGTTGGGTCCCAGTTTTGGGGTTTTGACAAAATTTCATCTTTTCCCTCTTTAGGGCCACTATTTCTTGAGTTTAGTGTCGAATTCTCAAATTAATATTTGAGGTGGACCTTTCTCAAGCTCTGTGTAGGGTTCCTAATTTATTATTTAAGATTAGCCTTCCTTGATTTTGGTGCCTAATTCTCAAATTAACTTTGGGGTTGGCCTTACCTCAAATTTTGTGACAAGGCTCTTAAATAATTATTTTTATTTCTACCTTAAGGGTGGACCTCTTCTAGAGTTTTGTCTCAAGACCTTAATTTGATATCTTCTCCATGTGCACCTCTCTATATTTTTGTTCCATGGTCCCTTAATTGTGCCTAGACCTTAATTTAATTACCTCTCCATGTGTACCTCTCTAGAGTTTTGTGCCATGGACCCTTAATTATTGTTTTCTATGTTGGCCATTTCTAGGGTATAGGCCTAATTGGAATTTAATTCTCCTATGTCAGCCTCTCTATAAGATTGTTCTCAAGATCACTATAAAAGAATGGATTTCCTCCCTCATTTTCCTCCTAAGAAATCTATTATTATCTCCTGAGCAATCCATTATTAGCTACAAGTTATCAAGCAATCTCAAGATCTCTCAAGCATTCAAGACTTCTACATTCTTAATCTTTCATTCTCAATTCAAGTACATGAGCAAATTTGCTTACATGGAGCCATGAATTGGCATGGTAGATAAAATTCATACTCTTCTACAAGGTTCAAACAAATTCAAGCATTCATCTTTGAGGATCCAAATTTGAATCCTCTGTAAGGGTTTCTATACAAGCAAGGTGAGTTTATTCATTTGCTTTGTTTATTACTACAATTTCAATTATACTTTAAGGCTAGTTCCAAAACTGGGGTTTGACCAAGGAATACCCCTCCCCCTCAACAAAAAAAACCATTTTTATTGTAGGTACAAGTGTGGAACAATGAATTACAGAGCAGATTCGGATACCCTTTTCAGAAAACTTTTGGGATCCGAGAACAGAAATTATGTCGAAGCAGTGCAGGTCAAGGTCAACATAAAGGGTCAAGGTAGACTTATCATTTTCAGATATCTATAGTCATTGTTTCAAAATTTGCAGAGTAGATTTGCATACCCTTTTCGACCAACTTTTAGGATCCATGAACAGAATTTCCATCAGAGCAGTGTAGGTCAAGATCAATATTTTGGGGTACAATTGTGCCCCTGCATTTGGGTCAAGGTCAACCTTGCTCGGAAAAGAAAAAGATTTATGGGTTTTTTAGATCTCATAGTTTTAGTTCACATATGCTAAAATAAGCATTTTCTAAGACCGTTTGACAAGGTTTTCAACAGATTCTTTTTCGGAGATAAGTACTTTTTATTTCTTCATTCCATTATTCTTTGCAAACATTTCCAGATTTACATTCCTTATCATTACAATTAAATGTAACTGGTTAAAGGTGGCATAGGGTCTCTTTTAGGTGCTAATCCCCATTGTTCAAAACCCTATCTAAAGAGATCTCCATATTTTCCCCATTACATTTTCGTGAACCCGCGATAAACAACTCTTTCTTTTTGGTGTTAGATTTGCATTTTATGTTAGATCTTACATGCATATAAAAAGTAGATTTCTTTTATGTTCTTGCATTTATATTTCAAAAATAAAAATCACAAAATTTCTTTAAAAATACAAAAACATTTACATTTTTCATGCTTGTAGAGTTACTTTGTGTTCAACATGTATGATTTTTGTTTCGAATACTTTGATGAGGCTTTTATAGCAAAAGAGGATAGATCCCCTAATGAGGTACTTGGAAGCGAGGATGAAAATTGTTCCAATAATATCTCCATTGATCCTATTCCTATTTCATCCTCATCTACAACCTCTTCAATCGACCTTTACCGTAGGGTGTGTGCATGGTTACCTTCATGTTCCACTATTTACAAGATTGATGCACCTAGAATGATATATCCTAAACCTTTGTTGATGGTAAAAGGATGTCCTTGAATAACAATTAAGGGTAAACTTAGAGATCCTTTGGATTTATTTGATAACATGGATTTCGTTTAACATTCCTATTGTACAAGGAATAAACCTCAGCCTACTATTCTAGATTCTTTACCACCTTCTCAACCCATTCTTCCTCCTCCACCTCGTCTTCCTAGCAAGGAGTATAATTTGATAAACCAATTGTTCAACACCCCTGCCAAGATTCTTTATGGGAGCTTCTTCAAACTTCACCTACCTACCATGAAGCCTTGTAAAAATATCTAGCAACTCTTTCCACTCCACCTCCCAATCAAGAGAACATCAATTCCTTCTTACAGTTTATGCATGCTACCCCGGGTCCTCCTGACATTGTATTTACTCAAAAGGATTTACCTTCTAAAGAAGTACAGAATCAATATGATGCTCTTATGGTTGTTGTTACTATAAATAAGAGTATCATTTTTATGACCTTGATTGATAATGGATCTGGGCTTAATATTTGTAGGATGGACATGCTCAAAGCAATTAAATCTGATCCTTCAACTATTCAACCTCACGATGTTCCTACACGTGGCTTTGATAACATTGATAAGAAAACTTCAGGAATCATTACCATACCTATCAAAGTAGGTCCAATCATCCTAAATACTCCTTTTCATGTTATGCCTAGACCGCTTAACTATAACCTCCTTTTGGGTAGACCTTGGTTGCATGCGGGGATAACTTTAAGAAACCACTCCTAGGAAAAAGTGTAAAATCCTGGTGAATCGCACATTAATTTAGGAGAAAAAATTTCTTGATGATGGAAATTTTTTTTTCCAAATTAGAAAAATAATATAAAGGCGAAGGCAAATTTTTCCCTACCCAATGAAAATTCCATAAAATCCTGGCGAATAATACATTATAATATATGAGGCGAATGATTTTTTTTTTAAGGGTAAAAAAACAATTGTGCTAGCAAATTTAATGTGCCTTTTGAAAAAAAAAAAAAATTTTTGGCTAATCTATCGTTAAGTATGGAAAAAAAAATTTGATTGGCGATTTTCAAAAGATGGGACTTGTCAATGCGTCATGTGGGCCAACAGAAACTAATAACTTGTTTGCAAATTAAACACATGTTGGTATCCATAAGCACAAAAATTTACATCAACACAACCTAATAGTAACATCCATCATTTTATAATGTTAAATGTCTTATTTGAGACTGTTTGATGATCCTAGATGAATGGCTAAATTTTAATTAATCTGCACCATAACTATTATCTAATTAATGCAACATCACGTAATGACATCATTATTTACGCGTATCAAGTCTTACATATGTTTAGGTGGACGGTTGATAATGTATCATAGTTGTCGTTAATAAAAGAAATGTTTTATCACTGGCACTAAATCTGGCTATTTCTAATTTCACACACTCGTGCTTTTAATATGAAAGATTTATAGAATTTTGAAGGACAAATGAATTAATTAGGTTAGCAAAAGAATTAAGGGCTATTTATAGATGATCTACACTTCCTTCTTCTTCAATGCTAGTGCTTGAAAGATTGCCTCTGGTTTTGGTATTTAGGTTGTATTAGTATAATTTCAGATATTGTGGTAGTTGTTTTTTGAAGATGGACACTCCTATCCATTTGATAAGCACGTCTGTGGAGGAACATAAGGCCTTTTTGGGCCCGATCTCAAACCAAACCCTTGAATCAGTTTGCAAGGAGTTTGGAGCCTTCACAAATGAGGCTATGAGGATGGTGTTGGGCCGTCAATTTTTGGAAAATGTCGATAGGTACCGAGTTAACACAGACATTACATCTCATTTTTTGGCATCTCTTTTGGACCTCAGGGGAGAGAAGGTGGATATGCTCCTTCTGTTAAGGAAGCTATTCAAACCTGAATTCCTGGGTGACGTTGTTGAGGTTGCTTTTTATTCAAAATTAGGGGTGGGGATCCCTTGGGCAAGTGATATACACAAGCTTTTTGAGTAAGACAAAGATGTGGCCATTCAACCTTTTCTTTTGAACCTGGATGTTCAACAGTTGATGTGCCATAGGAAATGGGCACAGATGGGTAGGGTTTTTCTTCGCAAATGGTTTATGTTGGATGGCTTGGTGGACTATGGATGGTTGTATGAATTTTTAGAGCTTGTTGTCTCTAGAAAGTTCTACTTAGACGGAGGGGAAAATCCTTAGTGTTGTGTCCCTATGGCCTCCACCTAAAGATTTTGAAATTTTCACTACAGTAGGTTTTATTTTTAAAGTTTTGTAAGGACTTCAAGTGAAATTCTCCAAGTCCAAAATTCTGAATATTGTAAATTTATAGAAAATATTAATGAAAAGTTTGCAACTTCATTTCAATTTGTTTTAATGGATTTAATTGTAAAATGTGTATGTGTGAGTCGTGACATATGTGATTTTATAATTTGTGAAATTGAAAATGAACCAAACAAATTTTAAATTGTTAATGTATGACATCATGTTATTTATTTAACAATAATATAACTTAACTTTTGCATGTATCATGTCACATGTGTGACTGTGTGACTACCGAATTGTGAAATTTTAAAGTAGTTCTTTAAATTTTAAACTAAAACTAAAATCTAAAATTAGCAAATGCCAAATGGCAATTCATAAAACATCTAATAATTACAATTTTTGGACTACCAGTCACATCGAGTTAATATCACCTCTTTGGTAGTAGAGTTGTCCACCGTCATAGGAAACTGCAAGTGGTATGTACATTTGGAAACTACACGTGGTATTTACATTGTACTATCAACTACGAGCATTAATACCATAGACACGTACCTTAAACCTATTTATTTAGAACCCTAATTTGTAAACATATTATTCAAGACCATTGATTGATGTAGATAAATGGCTATATTTTTATCTCGGGCACAATTTCTCAAAATGAATGTCTTGTCAGAGTGAAAGTGACATTCTTTAGCCATCAGGCAATTCACACGGTTTCCAAAATTGTACTAGTAAAAACTGTAGTTATTAGTATAGTGACCACTGACTATATTAGTAATTTCCCACACTCCTACATTAATGCATTAATGGGAATGATTTACCTAACGATATTAAAGATATGGATTCATAGGGCTATTAATAGACATTATTTCTTGCTTCTTCGTCAATTTCAATTTTCTTTTTCCTTTCAGCCTCGGCCCTCGAATTTCAATTTTTTGTGTAGTTTGAAGATTTAGGTTTTAATTTTAGGCAGAGATGGACACACCAATTAGGTTGAGAACTACATCGATTGGTGATAAAAATCCCTTTTTGGGCAGGATACTAGACAAAGTACTCACTTTCGTTTGCAAGGAAGTGGGTTCTTTTATTAACAATGTTGTGTTGATGGTGCTCAGCCATGAGTTCATTCACAACGAGAAGAGATATCACGTCAGCATAGACATTACGTCTTTCTTCCTGGCATCTCTTCTTGACCTCGGAGGAGAGAAGGTAGACATGCTTATGCTGCTGTGGAATGTTTTCAAGGATCAATTTCTGGTGGATGACGTCCAAGTCATTGTCTTTGCAGAACCGAGGTTGGGTATCCCTTGGGATGATAAAATTGAAAAGCTTATCCAGAGAGGAAGCAATGTGGAAAGGCAACCCTTCCTACTAAACCTTAATGAAAGGTAGTTGATGCGGCATCAGAAGTGGTCCCGGCTGGGGAGGGACTTCCTGCGGAAGTGGTTTTAGCTCGATGACTTCTAGGAGACAGACTACAACTGGCTCAATGAATTCAGGGAAACTATCCTCAATGGACAATTCTTCTCAAACAGGGATAGAGATGAAGACCCTTAGTGTTTATGTTCTTGAAATGGGTTTCCACATTTCCTTTGTTTTTTTGTTTTTTCTTATATGATCAACTAGTTCCCTTGTGGCAACATATTCTGTAACTGTTTGGATACTTCCCATTTTGTGGGTAAACATACTTCCCATTTTGTAGGTGTTTATGGAGCGACTATAGTCTAAAGTTAACTATAAAACTCTATAATTATAAAGTATATTATAATATTAGTGATGTAAATTTTTGAAATAATTAATGAAATTTTTTTTGTTTGACTCTTAATAATTATTGTAATTTTACTATCTTCCTCCACAAACGAGACTCATATCAGTGTGTGAGATAATAGATTGTCTGCGTAATATTGTTTAATTGCAATCTTTTAAAGAAATCTGAAGATTTCATATTGTTTAATTGCAATTTTGTAAAGAAATCTAAAGACCTTAGACCTTAGACTTTACTTTTGATAAATAATAATTATAAATTATATGCCCAATGCCCATTCAGTGAATCGTGATTCACATTGCCAAATCGATGTGTGAATCTGTGATATCATATAATATGTATTATAATTTATGAACCAAAAAAATGTAACAATGTTTAATGTATGTGTGTGATTTATTTAAGAGTATTAACTTAATTTTTCCATGTCAATGACAAATGTAATTATCATTATGTGGCATGTGTGCGACTACAAATGTGGAATTGTAAAATTTTAAAGCCTTTTATAAATTATGGTTAGTAATCAATTAATAAATAATTAGAGTATTAGACAGTTATCTATGATTGCAATATTTTAAATTTAATTAGTTATTTTTATATTAGACATTTTCAATATTTAATCTTATTTAAATTTAATAAATTTGTGGTGTATGGTGTTACATGTAACTGTATTTCTGGAGACCGTTGGATGAGCAGAGATCAACGAGGTACGATGTATTTCAGGCTAAAAGGGAAAAGAAATTCAATTTCTGCAATCCTATTCTAAAATCATGACACTTGTACACTCATTCAATCATATGACACATGGTGACGTGACCACTCTCACAATCGGTGTCATCTGATAAATATAATTCAAAGTAAATAAATTGGACCCGCCACACATAATAGTGACTGCCAGTGACCGTTGCATGAGTAGAGAATAATGATTATGACATACAGTATATTTCAGGCCGAAAGGGAAAAGAAATCTCATTTTTGCAATCCTATTATGAAATCAAAATATGTGTACACTCATTCAATCGGACGACACGTGACCACTCACACAATCAATGTCATCCAATAGATATAATTCAAAGTAAATAAATGAGACCCGCCATAATTACAAATGATGGTGACTGCCACCAATCATTGGATGAGAAAAGATCAATGGTGTACGTTGTATTTCAGGCTGAAAGGGAAAATAAATCCCATTTTAGCAATCATATTCTGAAATAACAACATGTGTACACTCATTCAATCGGTGTCATTCGATGACGAGTGACGATCGCAAGACCGAAAGATAAAGGAATATTAAAAGGAACCAGTGACCGTTAACACGAGTGATAGTAAAAGTTAACACGAGTGACAAGTCATGACTGACAATTTAGTACTACTCACTATTGTACAATTTTAACCTAAGTTTTTATATTTTCAGTTCTTACTAGTATTATGTATTGGAGAATTAGAGATTTAGAAAGGGGTTACAAGTAACGACTTCTAGGTTGAGGATTGAGGAATGCAACAGAGTCTCTTAGCTCTCTGCCCACTTATAGTCTGTACAAATTGAATTTTCTGGGTAAAATCCTGAACACCCATGTCCCGCCCTTTAAATTTTTCAAATCTAGAGGTTTACTGTTTAGATTGTAGTCATAGAATTAGGGTTGAATTTTCAAATACACTTGTAAATTATAGTTGTCACTAGTATACCATGGTCCACGATGGGAAAAACAAATACCAAGAGTATGAGTAAAGGCCAATGAAATAAAATAGAGATAATAGACTTCCACAAACTGGTTAAAACACCAGGTTTCACTGATGAATTCCATGATATTTTTGATCCTGTTATCCATGGAAATAAGGGAATCATGGAAATTAGATTTTCACTTGAAAATAAGTGTAAAGATCCAATGAAGGATTCAAATTTTTTTCCATTTAACAACATGTTAAAGGCAAAGACAAATAAAATTGCACTGTGGGTTGTTGGTTTAGCACGCATGGCATTACCTCAAGTATTCCCTTGTCCAGAAATTGTCATGCTCTACACCCAAAATTATGATGAAAATAGAAAATAAATTGTCAATAAAAATACTCAGGAGGAAATTTTGTCGATAACAAAGACTAAATTTTCTAGTCCATTGGACCTAGGGTTTGAAGCACAAAAATCAAATGTGCACATTGACCTGGGAAAGCTGGCAGAGACTTATGAAAATTTAGATGCAAAAAGGAAAGATTCGTATATGAGAGGAATAACTAGCAGTTCTAGTCTAGATCCAAATCATAAGCCTCCTTATGATTATGATATTTTTGTGCAATGGGTTTAGGATAGTATTTCCTTGCTAACATTTTGTTTGGGATTGGATAGTAACAAAGAAGTGGGTGCCAACATTCTTGAAATGATTTTTCAGATTCATTATGAAAAAGAACTAGTAAAATATAATTGTATTGAGCACACTTTCATTGCATGCAAGAACAATTGCTAATGATTAAAGAGGTTCACAGAAGACATTTAGGTTCACAACCTACTTGTGCTATCTTATTTTAGCAAAGCATCACGCAATATTTTAGACAAACAAGCTTCAAAGTCAGGTCCAAAATGCACTATATGAATGGACACCTCAGATAAGGATGAGTGATAATAGAAGGAACTATAAAAATTTTTTAGACTTATTTTTTGCACCTATGTATCATAAAATTACAGGCACTCCATTGCCTAGATTGCCTGTGTCTTGTAGAGATTGCATTCAACTCGAAAGTCAAATATAATTGGCTGACTGGTACTTCATGGAAGACTACACTATGTTAAGGTTTTACGTTTCAATGGTAGAACCCTAATAACTTCCAATACATATTACAAAGAGGGTTTTTGCATTGGAATATGTTCGGAAGATGGAGAACACAGATGCACTCTTTAATGGTCAGCAAAAAAAAATGATATTTCCTTCCTTACCTTTCTCACTGGGAGGGTTCACATTTGAGAGAAGAGGATTCAAAGTGGCAGAGGATTTTTTTTTCAATTTTTTTTTTTGCTGTTAACAATCACTGGCAGTATGATCCACTAAACATAATTGGATCAAATCTTAGAGTGAATGGGAGCTCCACAAGAAAATGTCAACATGAAAGTATGCCATTGATAGAAAAATTTAAAAACATGGAGTCTTGGGATGAAGTCAAAAAAGAGATGGAGAAATACGCCGCTAAAAATAATATTTCAACACAGGAATTGTCATCACAAATTATTGCATTGCACAAGAAGAAAGTAAAAGTGCAACAAAAGACATCCTACAATTTCTACAAGCAAGCTGCTCAACCATCTACAAAAACTATTTCAAACAAAATAATGCTTCAATGTGAAGATGATAATTGGACTGCAACCAAACTTAAAGATTTTTGGGAAATGAGGAAAAATCTTGGCGAGCCAAAGACCTCTGTAGATCTTTATGATCTGGACGAGGATGAAATATTTAGTGATTTGTGGAATACGGAGCATCCTGGTCAAACATATCATAGTGATTATGATGATCAAGATACTGGTTTTGATTGGCAGGATTCTATGACAATTGCTACTAGAGTCAGTGCATCCACAAAACAAAAATATGGCAAAGGGGCAGAGATGGTAGAAAAAATGGGTTTTCCTGGTAGGGGTGGTCTGGGTCCCACAGGAGAAGGGAATTCATATCCACTTGCCACACTCGCTCCACCAAAACATGGTAGTGGACTACTAAGCAAAAGTTCATCAGAAAAAGGTACTACTCACTCTCATACCCTTGCACCTTCATTTGTTCCAGCTTCAAATCCAGTTCCACCTTTTCCAAGCACTCAGATTCAATCTAAATCAAGTGCCACTACCACTAGTGGGGATGGCATGGGTAGTAATAGTGGTCTAAAAAGGACATTACAAATGGACATAAAATCAGTGGATCCCAGAGATCAAGGCAGTGTAAAGAAGCAAAAGGTTATGACAACAATACCAATGGTGTCTGTGACTATGAGTCCAACAATTGCCACACCTTTAGGACAAAACCCTCTGAACAGTCCAAATAATCCACTTGTAATGGGTCAGGGTGTTACTACTACTAATCCTCATGGTGCAGTTATTAGAACCACAGGTGGAAGCTCATACATAGCTGCAAGTTCTATTTCACCTTTCAAACATTCAATTGTGTTAGAAAACCCTAATTTTTGTTACAATGATTTTGTAACAAACTTTGAACAAACAAAAAATAGGAATAGACAAAATACTAAGACATTGAAGAGGGATGCAAATGTTGCAGCTCATGATGCAGAACCTACATCAAATAGGTTATTTCCCACATATGACCCAAAAAAAGAAATGATGGAGTTCATGGTTGTTATGCCCCTAGCTAGAGATAACAATCCACTAGAGAGTCAGATAGATCCATCTAAATTTCAAGTTAGTGCCCTCCAAATGGATTTATCAAAAATTAAAAATGTGTTGAAAATGACCAAGTTGTCTACAGTTCAGTGATGAAGTTGGAGAGAGAAAATGGAAAGCTTCAGGGCAGAATAGAAAATTTACAGGCAGACCTAGAAAATGAAAAGGAAAAGGAGAAAGCAGCAGATAACAGGTGTGAAGAATTAGAGAAAAGGATAAAAATTCATCCTCTAAAGAAGAAGTTGTTCAACAAGAACATATGGAGGTAGAACTTAAATTTTTGATGGAAAAATTGGAAGAGAGAAATAAAAGTCTAGAGGATGAAAAATCCTCTTCAGTAAAATTATACAAAATCTTGGAGAGTGCGGCACAAGTAAACAATAAATTAAAGAAAGAATTGGAGGATGAGGGGGTAAAATAAAAATAGTGGGAAGAGAAAGAAAACCAGTGGGAAGAGGAAGCAGAGAAAATTAAAAAAATAGAGTGAACACCAGTTGTCAGAATTGAGAGAAGACCTAAAGAAGGAAAAAAAGACAATTAAAACTTACGAAAATAGCTTGAATGACCAAATGAAAAATACAGTCAAGAAAATAAAAAGAGACCTTTGTGGGAAAATAAAGGTGACTGGTGATAGGTTGTGTGATTGGTTTGAATTGAATGAAAGTATTAGAGATATTTTTGAGAAGCTCAAAGACCACATTGACAAAAACAATTTTTTTTGTCAGAGAGAGAAAATTGTAAAACAAAATTTCAAAAAAATCAACACAACCAGTGACAGGAATTTGGAAAGCAAGGGAATTCATGAACACACTCTTGCATCAATAAAAGCAACCTCTATCTTACAAAAATTTCAGAAAATAAAGGAAGTAGAGGAAACTCTTGCCTTATTTGAGATAAAGCTTGCTAAGATGAATCAAACAACAACCAAAATCATAGGTCATGGTTTGTCGAGTCCTAATCCTAGTAACTCATTAACAAAATTTGTTGGAAGAGAAGCTTACAAAAAAAGGTTGGAGGAGGCAATGAGCACTGATTTAGGCAAGCTTCCTCAGGACAACTCATGAAGGCAGTACAAACTACATCAAACCATTGACAAATTTGAATGCAGTATTGGAAGGATCATTTCTTTCAAGTTAGTCTAACAAGTATGAATGGTTGACGAGGTTGCAGGTAATCTACTATAACTTGATAAATATTAACCTTCCAAGTGATGTAGAATGGAGCTTATTAAACAAACTAGCATAATCATCTTGATGTAATAAAAAAATAGTATGTGAAAGTACTTTCAATTTCAATCATCTCTATATTATTTATCTATTGGCTTGAATTGAGTTAAAAGTAACAAGTTTGAACTTTGTTTTTTTAACAAGATCAATGTAGCAGATGCTATAATG
>MU224493.1:1210521-1228935 GCA_018584345.1 Thuja plicata
TCTTGCATTCTCAATTCAAGTACATGAGCACATTTACTTCCATGGAGCCATGAATTGGCATGGTAGATCAACTTCATACTCTTCTACAAGGTTCAAACAACTTCAAGCATTCATCTTTGAGGATCCGGACTCGAATCCTCCACAAGGGTTTCACAAGCAAGGTGAATTTGTTCATTTTCTTTGTCTATAACTGCAATTTCAATTATACTTTAAGGTTAATTCCAAAACTGGGGTTTGACCAAGGCAAACCCCTCCCCCTCAACAAATAAAACCATTTTCTTGCAGGCATAGGTACAAAACAACAAATTGCAGAGCAGATTTGGATACCCTTTTCGGCAAACTTTCAAGCTGATAATAGAATTTCTGTCAGAGCAGTGCAGGTCAAGGTTGAGATAAAGGATCAAGGTTGACCTATCATTTTTAGATATCTCAAGTCATTATTTTGAAATTTGCTGAGCAGATTTGGATACCCTTTTCAGCCAACTATCGGGATTCACGAACAAAATTTCTGTCGGAGCAATGGAGGTCAAGGTTGACATTTTGGGGTACAATTGTGCCCTCACATTTGGGTCAAGGTCAACCTTTCTGAGAAAAGAAAAATATTTTAGGGTTTTTAAGATCTCACAGTTTCATTTCAGGATTGCAAAAATCAATAGTTTCAGGGAGTGTTTGACAGGGTTTTCAATAGATTCTTTTTCGAAGATAAGTACTTTTATTTCTTCATTCCATTATTATGTGCAAACATTTCTAGATGCACATTCATTATCATTACAATTAAATGTAAGTGGTTAAATGTGGCATAGGGTCTCTTTTAGGTGCTAATTCCCATTGTTCAAAACCCTACTTAAAAATCTCCACCATTTTCCCACCCTTATGTGTGTGTGTGTGTGTGTGTGTGTGTGTGTGTGTGTGTGTGTGTGTGTGTGTGTGTGTGTGTGTGTGTGTGTGTGTGTGTGTGTAAATATATATATATATGATTGATCAGAAGGGGAAAGAGACAACAAAAACACAAATTTCAGATCTGAACTGAGAAAATTAAAAATTGGGAAATTAGAAAGACAATTAACCCAAGGATAAGCCATTATATAGGATCGTTAAGTCAGGATCATGCACATATTTTATCCTTTCAATAGTCTTGTAGATCCCACTACAAGACCAATCAAATTAAGCAACATAGACATTTCCATCTTGTGCTTTTCACTCACAATCTGAAAAGCATATCACAGGAAAAACAAAAAAGAAAAATTGTAAAAGTTGCTTTTTGAACATAATCCAAAACAAATTATCTTAGAAATTAGTAGCAATATGTACCTAGAGGAGTTCCACAACACATATTACAATCACCTACATGCTCAACATCTACTCCAATGAACCAGGCTCCCAATGATACATCTTCATTAGCATATTTATGCAATATTGGCCTACATCATAAAAGATATTGGTTTAATTAAGAATCCATTTTAATGACTATCAAAGGAAATGGCAGGAAAACTTTACATTGGGAGTGGTTTATATCAATTCAATCAAGAAACTTCATCTAACATGTTAAATATGCTAACCAACCTAATGAAATTCTATGTTTTGAGTAGCTATGATCTACAATAGATTTTTGTTGAAACATGGTTTAAATTAATACTTAAATAAAGATCTATTACGTTTCAACTTTCAGATGTATCCAATGAAATATGGCCCATATTGTGAAATCTCAAACTCTTTTATAAGAAAATAATATGCAGCTGACCCTCAATCAGAGTGTACTTGATTACAGACTAAAAATATTTACTTACAAATTTATAGATATGTATTTTGTCAGATACTTTGATATAGCATAAATTTGGCCAGTGGCATGTCTAAAGTATTTGTTTCCCTCTTCTCCAAACTTCTAGTATTCTGGTTCCCAAAATTTGACATCTCTATAAGCATAACCATGTTTTCTTAGTTTTAGTTTTTTCATCTTAACAAAATAATAGCAACAAAGAGATCAATATAGAGTGTTAAACTACTTACTTTTGTGAAGGGATTGGTCCAAATTTCATACACCTTATGCACACTCTTGGTTTAGCTCACTGTCGTGCAATAGTGGTGGATAACATTCCTGAAAATAGTTTTCAACCTTATTAATAATCAAACAAAATGGAAGAGTTATGAAATACTTCTTTAGATTGATTATCTTAATTTAGGTTCCTTCAAGACATGTTACTATACTAAATCTCTCTCACGCATTTTCTCTAAATAGTGAACTCTTCAATCAAGTTTTAATATGATCTGAATACATAATCTTAACATATTCTTGACCATGTAATTTGTTTGACATAGTGAGGCTAAAACACCTGTACCTATATTTACATGCACATCATCATCAACCTTGATATAAAATTCAGCATCCCATTTGGCCACAACAGTGGAGAAATAGGTCTTTATCTTTGCAGATAGTTCATGGTAGCCTTCAACGTGTTCCTGATATAGCAAGGTCATATGAGTGAAAATGATTATAAAGAATGAATTGGGGCTTTATGAACTCAGAAATAAGAAAGTTTTTATAGATGTTCAAAAGAGTACATACCAGCCTCAATAAATCTTTGTGTTGAGAATCCTTTGCATCAATAGCCTGATCCAAAATACCATCAGTCATAGCATGTTGGATGATGTTGGAATTGGCTACTATTGATGTTGATTGGGAAGGTAGTGTGGATGATATAATGAATACAAGTTGAGGAGCATTTTTCCTTGGAAAATGGCTGGTTTCATGGTTAGGTAAGAAGCAAGATTTTATAGCTCAGTCTACTGTTGAATCTGAGTATGTTGTTGCTACTATAAACTATACATAGATTGTTTGGATGAAACAAATGTTAAAGGACATTGGAATAATTTTTGAAGAGCCAATGGTTATCCATTGTGATAACACTAGCACAGTGAATATGTTGAAGAATCCTATAACACATTCAAAAACTAAACATATTACTATTAAGTGTCATTTCTTGAGAGACAAGGTAGCAGAGAAGGAGATCAGATTGGAGTATGTTAGCACAAAGGAACAAATAGCAGATATATTTACAAAACCTTTTCCAAAAGATGTTTTTGAGTATCTCAGAAGCATGCTTGGGGTGAGAGCCCCTCCCTGTGATAAATAATTGACATAGGATTGCATCAATCTAATGTCTTTCATAGCTATATAATTTTCTGGACTTGATGTATAGATCTACTCCTCAGGGAGAGTGATCGTAGGAACACCACATAACATATATGGGTGATTTTTTACCTGGTTGTTACAGACATAAATATTTGAAAAAGCTACACCTTTTAGAAGAATGAAGAAGAGTTATGGCACCCTTTTCCATTGTTTTCAAAGGGGGAGAGATTCTATGAGAAAATCCCTACTGTTTTAGGGAGAACTGTATTGAGGATATTGAGAAGATTGTATTGAGAGAGAGTACTTTACTTTTGGTTTGATGGATTTTCCCATATGTTTCTATCAATTCAAAAGGAATATATTGTTGGATGATGTTGGAATTGGCTACTATTGATGTTCTTGGAATTTATTTTTTGTCACCGATGTCAACATATGTTTCTATGGAGGAAGAACAAACTAGTTATTACTGTTGTATGATGACTGAAAGAAGTCTACGAATACTGTACAGATGAATCATAACAAGAAAAGATGGGGATATGTAGTAGGATATATTCTAATCCTATTTATAAGGTTTCTTGGCTTAATATTTAATATTGGATGAGTTGCAGATATTTTGGTGAAGACTGGTTAGTGGACTGTGACAATGATGATTGACAGAGCGAGTCTCTGTGTTTTGAGTATATCTTACAAGCAATGATTATTTAGGTTATGCAAGCTTAAAGTATGAAATAAGACATGTTAAGGAATGTTTTTTATGGGTAAAAATTTGTATGATTGTTGATGATGCCAGATGTAGCGTGTATTCTAGAGGAGACCTATTTAGGGCCAAATTCATAGATGTAGCGTGTATTGTGGATTTCGAGCGTGGATTACGGATCTTAGATTATATTTGATGTATTTTAATTGATGTATACTTGTTATAGGTACTGTGTGTATCTTAGAAAGGGGTTAAATAATTATTTTTATGTTGGGAAAGCTTATTTGGCCAACTTAATCAATTATTGTAATAGGGTGGGTGATACCACAATAGTGGGTTACACTTTTTTGCCTAAACAGACATTGAAGTCTACATTTTGAGAAACAATTTCACATTCGAATGCATATTCTCGTTAAACTGTATGAAATCGGAAGATGAAGTAAACTAGAGTCTTTTAGGATTTTTTGTCTAGATTCTAAATATATATTTTATTTTATTTTTTTTGAATTTATTTTAATGGTTTTTTTTTCTCCCACTAAAAATGCTATGTTTCTGAAAATTTCATTTTCAAAAAGGTATAATGACTTCGTACAACATAACTTTTTTTCTAAAATAGATATCAATGTGCTTCTTTCAAATTTGGTTTTTTAACATCCATATGGAGGGAATGAAATTGGTTTTATGACATTATCATGATTATTGCATATTTTATGAACATTTGAAGTAGAGTCAACCATAATTTTGACATACCTTGACTCTGTAGTTGATAACTTGTGTATTTATCGAAATTCAAATTTATTTTTTTTTATAGAAAGAAGACTTGAAGCCGGAGGGAATTGTTATTTTTCAAGTTTTTTTTTCTATTTTCTACTATTTTTTATTGAACGTCAAACCTGGAAGTTTATATTTGATAAAAAACCTACATCTGATGCACATCAAAATACATAGACCTAATTAATTCAAAAAATGTCAAATCTATATTTGTTAGAAAGCTCATTCAGAGTACTTGTGTGATGCAAAATGAGGTGTCCCTATTCTTTCATTTGAGCCCTGTGCTTGAGCTTCAAAGCCATGAAAACTGCATATTGCATTTAGCCTTTGCAGATGGCCTCAATTTTGGGGGTTTTGGTAGAAACTACTTTCGATAGAAAGTAGTTTCGATCGAAACTATTTAGTTTCGATCAAAACTACTTTCTATCAAAATTAGTTTCTTAGTTTAACATGCATATGGGTAAAAACCATAGAAAATTTTGACTAGTTAGTTTCGATTGAAACTAACTTAGTTTCGATCGAAACCGAGTTAGTTTCGATCAAAACTAAGCAAAAAAGGTAGTTTCAATCGAAACTAAGAATGTTTCGATCGAAACAATCAGGTTCTTTCTATCAAATGTACTTGACTAAATCCTCCCCCTTGTGGATTTCATGAGGAATTCCTTCCTCCAAAAAAGTGTAACCCACTATTGTGTGATCACCCGGGTATATATGAGAGATCTTTTCTTTTGAAAAGATGTATGTATGAAGAGAAGGTGATTGATAGAGAAATAAAAGTGTGAAAGATGCGAGCTTGATTATCTACTGGATGTAGAGAAGAGGATATGATTATTTTACTTCATTGGAACTGACCAAGCAAAGACAATTGCTATCTGAAAGTTCACTAGATTGTATATTTTCTATATACACTTTGTTTCAGAATGTAAGTCCTTGAGGGTGGAATTAACCTTCTTTAGGCAGTGTGCCTAGGTTATGAAACCACTATTGTTCTTGACTCCTCACAAGGTTTATCCTTTAACAGGGACTATGTACAGTAATGCTATAATAAGCTCCTAACAGGGCTAAATCATTTAACAGAGATACTATACTCTTAGTACATTATTTGTGGGTGTTAATTCCCACCGAGGTTTTACCTTTAATAGGGTTTCCTTGAAAACAAAGGATTGTGTTAATGTGTTTCCATTTACACAACTGATTCACCCCCCTCTCAGTTGTTCCAGTGGACTATTAATCATAACATAGCACTACATCAACATACAACCCACATTAATCCAACTACATTTGACTTTTATTGTTGTAAATACCTTCCTCAAGTTAGAGAGTTTCTTTATTTTTATAGTTCATATTTGTGTTTGTATTCCAACAAGATGACAAATAAGAAGAGAAAGATTTTCCTTGAATATTTATTCACCTATGTCCAATAACGAATCTGATAAGAATACCATTTTCCTTCTCATGTTTATCAAGTCTTTCTCCTACAAAAACACATATAATATGGTGAAAATTTTAAAAGAAAAGTGTGTCTTCAATCAAATCTGTAGCATATATGAATATTTCTTTATTGAGAACTATTTTCACTAAATATATTTTGTAAGATATCACACTTCCAGGGCACAAAAATTTTACAAGTATGTTGTTTTACCTTAAGTACTTAATAGATTTAGCAAAGCTTAAAAAGTCAGTCAAACTTGGTGGAATCCAAGTTTCCCAAATAGAGTCCTGTCATTTTCTATTGCTGAAAGCTATATTTATACCAATTACAACAAAAGCCTTTAGTCTTTCAGCAACATCTTCTACAAAAAATTTCTCACTAATAGGAGAAATATCAAGGTTTAACACCTGTGCAGCTCTAGAAGAAGCCAACTCTGACTTTGATGTATAAATTGTCTTGCCTAAGATATTGTAAGATAAATTTTAGCTTTTGTCACTTAACAATTGAATTGCATTGCATGCAAAAATGCTAATACTTTTTTTTTCATTTGGTAATTTTTAATAATTTTATTGCTTACTAAATTATCTTTTGTGTGTTCTCTACTTCTCAAATTATATCCCTTTCTTCACCAAGCTTCTAATCCATAGGTGGAAAAAAATTAAGTAAATTTCATTAACAGCAGCAAGATTCGCCTATAAAATCTAAAGCACAAATCAATCCCAACCCAAACCTTGACAAAGGTACAAAATGTTCCTTGCATCATGCACAATGTGTATTAGGAACCATACCAAATCCACATGCAACTTTTGAGTCCACTCAGTCCACATTGATATTAGGAAGAAAATCAGATGATCTAACAAACTGAAACACAAAGGTTGTAAAATTCAAATGGTGAGTGTTCTAAGAAGAGGATTTGTCATCTATACAACACTCACATAGCGTCTACAATTAAGTTGAGAGTTTCCCACTCTTAGGAAATGAGAGGATTTAAACAAAATACTGACTCGCCATCAAAGATGGGATGGTTTTTACAAGGCCAAACTAAATTTAATGAGTATCCCTTCTCTCTAAAAAACATAACTAAAAAAATAGCTAGATTTAATGACTATCCCTTCTCTCTAAAAAAAACCTTATTAAGTTGTGAAAAAAATTCTCTACTAAATATGAGCATGCCTTTACCTTCAACCTCAACTATCTCTATATTGAAGGCATGCCTAATAATATCAGGCATGCCTTTGATATAGACAATCGTTGCCCCTCATTGAACTGTCGCAACTCAAATACTCGAAGACTTCTAATCAAATCACCTGAGACACATTAGAAAATTTTATGTTTCCTAGTTGTTTTGATTACAATTCTTCAAGGAATTGTGCATAATCTCCAAAATGATGAAAAAATGAACAACTCCAACTTTCAAAACTAAATGGGCAGGTGTTGATTGGTTTAGTTTGAGCTTCACTTGGTTTCAAGAATACTTTAATATTCTATACTTAACAAGGGAAACCACGTGAAGGTGGAAGCTCATTTGGCCCCTCCCCCTATAATCACTCTAAATTTCCCATTAACATCTAATTACATATTTCATTCATTCATCCATCCATTTACGAACTATAACATTCAATCATTATAATCACATAACATTCATTAACATGACATAAAATTCATTAATATGCAACATTCATCAATAATTAATTAACATGTCAATCATTATAATCACATTCATTATAATCACATAACATTCATTAACATGACATAAAATTCATTAATATGCAACATTCATCAATAATTCATCAACACATCCATTAAAACAACGTTCTTTCATTATCAAACAAGGTTTATAACAACCATTTCTTTTTTAGTTTTTTCTTCAATTTTTTAAGATAAATTCTAATAGGAACATCAATATCTTTGGCATTCTCCTCCTCTTGTTTTTATGATCTTATGATATGATGGCTCCTCATCTTTTTTGGAGCATGAAGATGCTACACCAGAGGGGGGTCCACTGCAATAACAAATAAATGGGTTAAATTCACAATATTTTTTATTAATGTTAAAGTATTTTATTAATCAAAAGAACATAACAGGGATTTTTCTTTACCTGATAGTGCCACATCATCTACAATCACATTTTTTTCAACCTTGACCTCAATAGGATAAACACTAAGATCACGCTCCACTCTCTCACCATGACGTTCTTCTTTCTCTAAAATATTAACAAAAAGGTTACACCAATTGCAATTTAAGATGTTAAATTATATTAATAATTACATAATTAATTTTCAATAGCGAATGAATACCTCCATCATTGTGATTCACATTAGGGCCTTCATCATGTGCGGGTTCTATGCTAGGATTAGAATGCTATAGTGAAATGTCATGCACATTGTTATCATTGTTTGCTTTATAAAACAAAAATAGTCAATTTATGTTCAAAATTAACATCAAATAGATTATTTCTCAAGTATTCAAGTTGAATTATTTTTCATTAGGCCTATTTAACTATGCGTGAACCAGTGCACCAGAATCTTCGCTTTGGCCACAGGATTCTATGCAGTGGCGTGCAACCATGACTTTATAGTCTTGCTTGAAGCATATTTGTTTGTCTTCTTCTGTGGGGCACTACATTAAATTCAAAGCCCTTCATTTTTGGCTTAATATCGTCAATATTGCATGTATTTATTGATTAAACAAAATTATTTGTAATTTTATATAAAAAAATTTGATACACAATTTCATTTACTGGTACTTACAAGTCGTGCGTGAAATTTCATATATCCACCAGAGCCAAGATGGTGTTGGACAACCTTATCTTTACTGGCCTGTGTAGCCATTGATGTGTCCTACATTCTATATATGAAAAATTTGAAATATGTTAGATTATATAAATATAAAGATCACTAATAAGTGCATAATTACATTAATACTATCACATACCTATTTTTACCTTCTGGTGGTCTAATTCCTTCATCTTTGAGCCTTTTCTATTTTGCATCTTCAATGATTTCATTCCAATCCATCTCTGGAACTGTAGGATTATGCTCATAATTTGGGTTGAGCTTTAGAGCCCTTCTGTATTGGTCCCTCACACACTTTATATGTTTGCAAGCTTTCTAAATAATTTTGTCTTTGTGCTAGCTATGCAAGATCGTATGTGTGGTAGCTATACAAGATCCTCTACTTTATGTGTGCTAGCTATGTAAGATCCTCAACAAAAGGGGTGACGATGTCTACAGTCCTTTGCCTGTTTCCACAAAGGGTGAAAAGAATGCACAAAAAATATATAATAAGTAATCAACACCAAAAATTGAGCATCATAACACATATATGAAACATGTGTATCATAAATCACCTATGTTGTCATCATTAGAATTAATGTAATGTCCCATTTAGGACCTTACTTAATTTATTCTAAAATTCCCAATTAGGGTTTGGATTGCATTAGGGAATGACAACTTATAATGTTATCCACTAAGATAATGTCAATTCCTGATGATTAATATTTCACATTAAGTATTTAAATCAAAATATATTAAGAACTATCATGAATCCATAATACATACTTAAGCCTCGATTTCTTACTTCACTCCTAATCACTTAACTTAAGAAAGATGGTAGATTTACTGTACTAGGATGCTTGCACAATCTACAAGTGGATTTCCTCAAGGCTCTACCTATCTCAGGATCTTTCCATCATGTGACCAATTTACATGCCTCTTCCTACACACACTCCCTATCCTCTTAGTCATATTAGTGAGTGATTAAGGTCATTAGCTAGAAGTAAATATTATAATATTAAATACATTACAAATATAAGTATAAACATGACATAATTGATATATAATTATGATTTTCATTATTAATGTCCCCTCTTCCAAGGTTGAATATTGTTTTGATCTTTGATGAATAAACCTGCACCTATGTCAGTAGTTTCAATATAAATATACATATATATAAATGATTATGATTTCATCCCTATTAACTTATATAAACAATATACATACATATATGTATAGATGTATAATTCTGGTTTTCCTATTGTTTATATATATATATATATGTATAATCCTATTATTCAATCTGATATTAATATTATATATATATCAGACCACACACACATATATAATGGCCACATCATTCTGTTATAATATTTTCAGTATCCACTTATTGATTTCTGCCAGCCATATTTATGATCCATTTCCTTTCTAATCTCTTCCTTTAAGAGTGTCCATTATATTTATTATCTCCTATTCTATAATCTATATAGAATTCAGATATAATATTTAATATTCTATAAGTTAGAGCGTAACTGTACATGCTTGTCAGTGATATGAAGATTCCTTCCATCGCTCTATTCTTCCTTACCATATCCGACCAATAATATAGAGTGATTCTATGTTTTCCATCCACGTAAGCTCCCACTCAGCATTGTTTTGATAGAGGATCCTTTAATCCATGCCTGTATGCTAACTCCCTTTCGTCTTTCCTCATCCCATCTAGCACTTCCCCTTATATGTGGGTCTTATGCCAAGGATATTGTCTTGTCTTATTCCCTATGTATTTCAGTTCCTTAGTAGGATCACTGTGTTTCCCATCCTATTCCCCCCTTTGAATGCTTCATAGCTACTCCCCTTATACCCCTGCGGTCGACGGTGTTTCCTGGGGTGGTGAGCGACTTCAAAAGTCACAACATTGATTGTCGATGATAGTAAAAGCCAGTCGGCTTTTAGGGAAGTCGTTTCCATTTATACATTCAGTTTATATAATATAAACTATTAATTATATCATTAATATTATATATATAATATGAATATTGTAATGTTAATATTATATTATATTTTAATAGGAATATTAAGATTATACATAATAATATTTTATTGTATAATATGATAAGATGATTTATTTTAATCTTATATTATATTAGTTTATTAATCTATTAATATTTAGTAGTATTTTATACTATATTAATTAATGTATTATATTAATTTTGATCTTGTAGTTATTATTAATATTGATTAATATTTTTATTAATTATTTATATTAATAATACATTGATTAACCTATTTATTTATTTATTTTATTATTTATTCGTTCATTAATTTATTTATTATCATTTATTATTAAATCTTATTCTAGAAAAAGGGGGACATTATAATTGAACACAATGAATTATTCATACCATGCCATTAGACTTCAACACAAAATTTCATTGATCACACCATTGATCATTAGATTTCATTGATCACGTCATTGATCATCTTCTTCATCCATCTCATCATCATTACCATCCTCATCATCGCCATCATCATCGTCGTCGTCGTTGTCACAATGATCATCATCATCATCATCATCATCATGATCATCACCGTCATCATCATCACCATCATCACCATCATCGCCAGCATCATCATCATGTACTTCATCTTCTACTTCTTTGGTATATTCTTCTTCCATCACATTATACTTTACTGATCTTCCTCTTGGATCGTGTCTAACAACAAATGACCAACCCGGTTTATGTGGAATGCCAAAGTAAAATACCTTCTCACATTGGATTGGAAGAACATAAAGCTCATCCCCAACTGTCACAAACAATATTGTATTAATCATTGAAAATCTATTGTCGTGTTCAATAACAGTTCTCATGATCATTTTGATTCAGTCGTAGCCTGTACCATTTGACAATGAATAGAACTAATTTGAAGGAATTAAAGTTGCACTCAAATATATCATCCAAGATTTCATAGTATCAATTTTTAAACTCTCAAGGATGTAAGTAGTTTCTAGAAGAAATATTAGTGACCTAAAAGACTGCACTTATCCCAGAATCATATATCTTCTTCGTGTCGTCTAACTTTTTATGCAAAATTTACGACCATGGTAGTACATAGCTTTGTGGTGCTTGACTTGCAATTTTTCAAACATGTCAAAATTATTTGCATCGATCCGTGAGTGTATATTAAACATATGGGTCATGATAAATAAACTTATACATGCCTTTCTACCTCTTAAACCATATGCTAGATCAATTACCATTGCCGTAACATTGGAATATCCATTATGATGAGCTTCTTTAACTATACAAATAACACCTTTCTATGTTAATGAGAGACCATTTTTTTGAGATTGTTCAATCTATACCGTCATCCAATCAAGATTATTTTCAATATACAAATGTATTGCATCTCACTCATGAGAAACTGTATAAAATAAATAGACCACTTAGAAATAACTTATATTGAAGATTTATAAGAAATAATTAACTACAATAACATCTTATAATTACCTCTCACTTTCCTCAATATACATTTCCACATCAAGTACTCCCCTTCAAATTTGTTAATGGATTTGAGATCCCAAATGCGATCTACATAGATATTTGTTGCAAATTTGAGAAGATATTCACTAATGTACACCATGGTCTAGTATAACATATATCCCTCCACCATAGAACCCTCAAAATGTTCTCTTTGTCGAACCAAGCCCTTCAAAAATTTTAAGTGCCTCTCAACTATCCACATTGACCTAGTTGGTATAGGTCCACATAATTCAATCTCCTCAACTTGATGTATGAGGTAGTGCTCTTGTGCATTGAAAAAATTTGAAGGTAGACACTATTGCATTTCACACATAAGTTGAGGAGTTTTTCTCTTCCAATATTTTATATATTTTTAATCAATTTATTTAGATGACAACCACCTAGAAGAAATTCAACACGCATAAACATGTAAATGAGACTTTACAAAAAATTAAACAAATAAATTACAAAAAAAGTAAATCAAGAAGCAAATATAATTCTATACAACGAATCTAAGAAATAACACTTCTAACCTCATGTATTTCCCAATATCACATACAACTTGTTTGACACTATTGTCGAAGTGGTGTGGGAGAGATAGAGGTATAAAGTACTGCAATAATTATACAATGATCTTTTCAATATATTATATAATGATACAATGAAAATTACATGAAGTTTTATAAACATATTGTAAATAAAGAAGAACATGACTTACTTTGACGAAGGTATGTGAATCATTCATTTTCAACCCTGACCCAAAATCACCTTTCTTTGAT
Organism: Thuja plicata; assembly: GCA_018584345.1. Taxonomy (NCBI): domain Eukaryota; kingdom Viridiplantae; phylum Streptophyta; class Pinopsida; order Cupressales; family Cupressaceae; genus Thuja; species Thuja plicata. The sequence goes on from MU224493.1 coordinate 1,223,626, forward strand.
ATTACTTTGTTGTTGCATTAATAACCAAGGAAGGGAACTCATATTAATCTAATATCCATTGCTATTTGATTCAATGAAATAATTCAATGCATGATTGGATTCATGAATGTCATGTTACAAATTTTGACATTTTTTTCTTTGTCACGCTTTTCATCCAATATTTTCCATAGTGTCTTTGTTACATTCTTTCCAATATGCATAGAATCAAACAAATTTACTATTGGGAGGTTCTCGTAGTAAGGAAACCTAATAAATTATCTATGATAGATTCTTAGTCATTTTGAAAGTTGGTCATCAATGCCTTGACGACCTTCACGAACATCAATTACATCATTAGTAAACAAAAGACAATATCCAAATATAAATTTCAAACAAAAACCATGAGATGAAATGACATTACCTCGATGATTTATTCTATTGTATTCTAACTTCCATAGGTGAGGTGTCATTCTTCATGGCTTTGATCGTGTCCCTTCTTTCCCATTGAAAAGATGTATTTTTGGTAATTTGGTACTTATGACTTTTGTGGAGAAGGTGCATATGCTCATTGAACACATGCTTTCCTAAACTTTTTGAAGGACAAGATTTCATCTTTGGACCACAAACTGGACATGCAAATTTTCACTTTGTCTAAGGACCTACAAGATCGTGTATAATTGGATGAAATATGTAAATTTTATTATTCACAATTATCACGCGCAACTTAAACATACAACGAAAATGTGTTAGCACTATAACATACCAAAAATATGTGTTAACAGTTTTACATAACATAAAAATGTGTTAGCCCAGGGGCATCATGTATTGTCCATGCAAGCATTGCATAGAATTGAAATTGTCTTTGTCCTATTGGCCTAGAGATTTCATATATAGTGACATCATTCCATAACTCCAATAGCTCATCAATAAGGGGCTCAATATATACATTCATATCTTTTACTTTGTACTTACCTATTCGATTGAACAAAAATATTACATAATTATTATGACCATTTTGATGCGGCATTTATAAATTAATTTAGATAACTATTAAATAAAAAAATAATTGGTACAATCATTACCAACATTATGTGATCCCTCTTTACGGACATCCAAGGAGGAATGCTATTGTTAATAAAAAAAAAAAGGCCAGATCGAGTAAACTTATCTCATCTCTCCAAATAGATTGACATTGTTTTCTGCCAATGAAAGCTTCAGATTATGAGGTTCTTTTTTAAAGAGTGTCCAAGAATCTTCTATGTCCTTAAATATAGAATAATGTCATTTTGACTTCTATTATGTGCATGGTAATTCATAAATTATGCCAAGATAGTGCACCTGAATAATCATCGCAGAAGTGGAATAATGGGAATGTACCAAAGAACCTTGTGAGGCACCATTTTTATTACTTGATCTAATTGATATCTACTAATGTGACAACCAGGGAATTCTTTTGCAAATTTATGTTGTTTATGATATATAATATGATTATTGGGACATGCATGTATTGTTTGATACTTCATTCCAATATCTTTCATAATGATAGATAATTCTCAGTACAAGCGACGTAGAATATTTGATAGTGGTAACCAACAATCACCTATAAACCTATGGAAAACAATAACATTTGTTAATATAAATAATATTAATCGTACGCTAACATAGAAGATGAAAAAAATTACATACCTTAGCATACAGATTGCTACATTGGATAAATCATTCATAACCTTAAAGTTCACCAACAACAATATAATGGAGAGAAGAGTTGTTTGGGAGCCTTGGTACAGGGCTCATATGCCTTTTAAAGTAAAGGTATATCAAGGTTATCTTCATCATCATGATCAGATGCACTAGTATCATCATCTTGATCAGCTGCGCCAGTACCATCTTCTTCAATTGTGTTCTCTGGTACATGATCAATTACACCAATACCAACATCTTCAATCGCGTTCTCCTTCGTGGGATCATCTTCTTCCATGGAAGCATTACCTTCTACTTTGATATTCACACCTCCATGTTCCCCTCACCAATGGAAAAAAATAGTTTCCCCCTTCAATGTGACCATGTTTCCTACAATGCCTCTCAGCTATTTTGATTAGAAGTCTTTGATTCTTTAAGCCCTTATAATTTTTGCAGCGATAATAAAATTTTCCATCACCTTTCCTTTTGAACTAAGACCACAATCTATCAATTGTCTCCTTATTCTGTTCTGGGTTCATATTTTCAGGCGTGGTCTTTCTCAGCACTAGAAGAGTAAGAGTAAGAGTCAAGGTTTCTTGGCTCTAGAAGTGTTAGCACTAAAACAAGAAAAGGAGCTCAACAAGCCCTAAAAAATGTATTAAGTATTTGAAAGAGCCTCTTATCCAGCATGTATCCTAAAAGAATCCTCTTATCAAACATGTATGATAAATGAAGCCTCTAATCACACAACCAATGAATAAATAGAGGAATCTAAGGAAAAAATAGAAATTTAATAAAATTTCAAATGTCAATAATATTTGCAAAATATCAAAAAAATTGAAAATGAATAAAGTTTAGATTGAATAGAATAAAATTTGATGGACAATGCCAGATTGAGCAGAGTATCTACAAGACAACAATTAAGACACGGATTGATGCTACAATTTCTTTAACAATTAAAATGTCTCAAGTAGACAAGATTCTCAATGGAACTTCTTTGATAACATATAGATACAAATAGGAGATTGGAGTTGATCAACCTTCACCTATGCATATATAGCCTTCACCTGTGCATGTAGGAGTTTATCAAAGAAGGTATATGCACAGGTAACAAACATGCAGATTTGACCAAGCACTACTAGGAGCTAGACCCAACAACAAATGGACTTGTGGTTATTTTCATAATAGTACATTTGTTGTAGGGTAAGCTCCCAGTAGTTCTTAGGCAAATCTGCATGTTCATCACCTGTGCATATACCTTCTCTAATCAACTATTATATACAGGTGAAGGTTGTGTTGATTAACTGATGAATATCTGATGGAGATGATGAAGACCAAGTGATAACGAGTATCATGATTATAGAAATGGTTAGATCAGTTGTTGTTTTGTCATTGATGTCAAGCAATTGAATAATTGATTTTTATTATGTTACCATATCTTAAGAGGAGAAGAACTAAATGGGTGACAAATACATATCAGAAAATGATGAAGTAATGATGATATAGTTATTTTCTACTATATATTTAATGTTATCAAATTGGTATATTTGATTGATCAAGTCGGGAACTGCAATGAATTAAGTTATGACTAAAAGAGTTACTTTACCGAGCTAGACTGAGTCAGTTGGTAGAATGTTATGTGAGTCAGTTACAGTTACCGAGCACTGAAGATGAATTAGACACCGAGCAGTGAAAGAAGTCATTTACCGATTTGCAAAGAAAGTTTTACTGAGTACAATTATTGATATTAAATGATGATAAAATTGAATTTAATGCGAAGCAATGATGAACTGGATGAGGAAATGAATTAAATGAAATTTGTTGCAAGATCTACAAATGGGAAAATTCAATGAAAAGATCTAAGGTGAAGATCAAACGGTTAAACAAAATTATGAGAGTTCCAAGAAAAGTTACAAGTTCTGAGGTAAAAGTGAAATGGTTTACCGAGTTGAGAAATATGAAGAAGATGATCTAACGACTGAGCGTAGAGGAAGGAAAATAAAATAAAGGAGATTAAGAGGAAAAATCATGTCTATATAAAGAATGATAATTACACATAGTGTAATACTACAGGTGAATTGAATAGAGAAGAAGGATAAGATAAAGAACAACATTTACCGAGAAGAATAGAGAAAGACAAATTAAAGAATCTACAGTCTGAGAAAGATATAAATGGAGTATGAGATACTAGTATTCAATTGAGCATAAAGGATTTGATACAAGAAAAGGTAGTTTCTATATTCACAAATCAAAGTTTATTGTTGCTTATTAATATTTGTAACAGAGAAATCTCTTAACCGAGTAGATTTAACCATCCTATTTGCAAAACCTAGAAGTAGGTGACATTCCAAAAGAGTGTTTAAAGACCTCTAACAAGGCCACTCCTAACAGGGTGAAGATCTTAATAGATCTGAGTTAAATACCCTAACAGGGTCACATTTAGCAAATGTGTTTGTAATCTTTAACAGGATAAGTTCTTAACTGAGTGTACTTTAGAAGGGTACATTTTTATTGTGGGTTACAATTCCCACAAAGGTTTTTCTCAAATTGTTTTTCCTCATTAAATCATGTGTCAACCGAGTTATATCTAATGTCTAATTATTTAATTTGATGTTACTAAGTTTGAATGATTGATTTACATATATGAGATGTATTGTTGCTTATGTTATTGAGTTATTTGGTAAATTGGTTATTTACTGTATTTAGTATTACTGAGTGAATCAGTGAGTTCGGTATTAAGTGTTTAATTTTTTATTTGTCTAATTCACACCCCCCCCTCTCAGTGGGATGAACAATTGGTATTAGAGATAAGTTAATCTAAAGTGTTAAGTTTAAAAGGACTTGAGTCAAGATCTATAGATGTATAAGAGAGAAGAACCAAAGATGAATAGGGATCATTTCTCTACATGGAAAATCAAAATGAGGCTGCATGTGTCTGAGGTAGGAGAATATGGACTTCACTTTCTTGATAATGAAAATGTAGCACCTACTACTGTACCTATGACTATCAGTGAGCAAAGACTGAAATAGGAACACACAAGTTATGATTGAGATTGCATATACACTTACCGACCAGGAATATGATGAGCTTGATGGATACACAACTTTAAAACAAATGCAGGATAAACTTATTTTGACCTATGGTGGAGATCAGCATGTTCAGAAGGCTAAAGCATAAAAATTGAGAGGAAAATTTGACTCTATGAGGATGAAGGAAGGAAAGAACATAATACAGTATAGTACAAGACTTAAGGAGACTGTTATTTATATTAGAGGAGTTTATGGTATCATAATAGAGGATGATGTTACAAGAAAAATGTTAAGAACTCTGCTACCAAGTTATGTTATTCATGTATTTTCTATACAAGAGCTAATATGTATACCCCAGATGAATGTTTCATTGGATGCTACTATTGGTAAGTTAACTGCATTTGAATTAAATGATTTTGACAATAGTATGTATGCTACTTCTAAGATTGAATTTGTATTTAAGTCTACTTTAAAGATTAGAAAGGCTAGGGAAGTTGTTGGAAATATGGATGGAGTAACTGAGAGGGGAGGGGTGAATCAGTTACCACAAAAATAAATCCACAAGTCCCTTAGATGTCTTAATATATATTGTTGTTACTCAGTAAATTAACCTTATATTGT
>MU224493.1:1237138-1247258 GCA_018584345.1 Thuja plicata
AGAGTGCATACTTCATTGTATGTTTGTAAATCCTCTAACAAGGTGGACCTAGCAGTCCTAATTTCTTCTAACAGGGCAGATCATCAGAAGTGATCAATGTAAGCCTTAACCGGCCAACTTTATACTGTAGTACCAAAGTTTTGTGGGTACCATCCCCACCCCAGTTTTACTTTCTATTTGGAAGGTTTCTGGGTCACCAAATCTTTGTGTTTATGTGTTATGAATGATTATAATTTCATGCTTGCAGTAGATTAGATAAATGAATGGTTAAGTATATACAAGTACAAAAATGATTTAAAGTTTTAAGAGTTACTGATTCACCCCTCCCCTCTCAGTAACTTGGCTAGTCTTGATTATTTCCAATAATTGCTACTAGAGAACAATATAAAGGTAATCTATTTTATCTTGATACTTCTATCAAGAGTTGCCTATTTTCTAAAGTTGAAGATCTTTGGTTATGGCACAAAAGGATTTGTCATGTTAATTTTGACAACTTAATCAAAGTGAGTAAGAAGAGTAGAGTAAGAGGACTACTGAGACTTGAAAGACCAGAGAATACTTTGAGCAGAGAATTTCAGATGGGAAAGATGACTAAATCTAGTTCTGCAAGAAAGACTTATGTTACACAAGGAATTTTGGATTTAGTTCATACTGATTTATGTAGACCAATGAGAACTCAAATTTATTATGGAGACAGATATTTTATTTTATTTGTGGATGATTATTCTAGAATGATGTCTATAATTTTTTTAAAAGAAAAATCTGATGCATTTCAAATGTATAAGTGGTATAAGGCTCGAGTTGAACAAGAAACTAGAAGACAATTGAAATGTCTGAGATCTGACAGAGGAGGTGAGTTTACTTATGATGAGTTTACATTGTTTTTTAATGAGATTGGAATCAAGATATAATTGTCAGCACCAAGGACACCATAGCATAATGAGATAGTTGAGAGGAGAAACAAATCTATTGTTGATTGTGCTAGGACACTTATGATTGAAAAAGGAGTTTCATAGAACTTCTGGAGGGAGGTTGTGAGTACTGTTGTTTATACATTAAACTGAGTACAAATGAAGAAAGGTACCAACAAGACACCTTATGAAATATAGTATGATCACAAACCTAATGTTAGTTACTTTAAAGATTTTGGGAGCAAATTTTATATCCTGAAAGATTCTAGAGAAGGAAATTTTGATTCAAAAGGAGAAGAAGGGATATTCTACAAGGAGTAAATCTTACAAATGTTTGAACAAGGTTATTAACAAAATGGTGGAAAGTCCAAATGTGAGAATTGATGATTTTGCAGAAAAGGAATGATGAAGATAGTAAGAAGGAACCTGAAGATTATGAGAAGTTTGTATATGTACAACATGATGCCTCTGATACTTTACCGAGAGCATCTACCGAGGAGGAAGATGGACAAGGAATTCCACAACTGAATGTTGATATTGAAGGACCAAGAGCTACAGAGCCTATTTTGGAAAATTATGTGAGAAGGCACCATTCCCTGAGAAAGATTATTGGAAATAAGGATGCTTGAGTGATGACTAGAAGCAAGGTAAGAGACAATACATGTTTGATATCTACATTTGAGCATTAGAGAGTTAAGGACGCACTATATAATGAAGATTGGATGAAATCAATGAAAGAAGAGTATGATCAAATTGAGAATAAAAAGACATGGACATTAGTACCTAGGCCCAAAGACAAAAATATTATTGGTACTAAATAGATTTTCAAAAAATAAACTGAATGAGCATGGAGAAGTTATCAAAAATAAAGCTAGACTGGTTTGCAAAGGTTATGCACAATAAGAAGGAATTGAATATGGAGATACTTTTGCACTCATTGGTAGAATAGAAGGAGTTAGAATACTTCTAGCATATTCTACTTACAAAGGATTCAAGGTATATAAGATGGATGTTAAGTCTACATTTCTTAATGAGATACTTGAAGAAGAAGTATACATTGAGAAACTTGAGGGATTCATTGAGAATAAACCTTTATATGGATTGAAACAAGCATCTCGAGCAGAGACTGGACTCTTATCTAATCAAAATAGGATTTCAAAGAACAAGTGATAACAATAATTTTTACTTGAAATGTGACAGTGATAATAAAGTTTTGATTGCTGAAATTTTTTTTGATGATATTATTTTTGCAGGCAATGACACTTTACGTAAAGGATTTGCTGATGAAATGAGAAAAGAGTTTGAGATGTCAATGGTTAGAGAGATTAAGTTCTTTCTAGGTCTACAGATATAACAAGTTACTGGAGGAATGTATATTACACAAGCCAAGTATATCAAAGAGATTTTTAAAAAATTTGGTATGGAAGATTCAAAACCTGTTGGAACACCAATGGTTACTGGATGTAAATTATCAAAAGAGGATGAAACATAAGAGGTGGATAATACTCTTTTCTGACTCATGATTGGTAAATTGCAGTATGTTGTTCACAACAGACCTGATATAGCACACATTGTTGTAATTTTTGCAAGTTTTTCTTCTAATCCGAAGGAAACACATACATCTATAGTAAAAAGAATTTTGAGATACCAGAAAGGCACAAAAGAGTTTGGATTATTATACAGAAAAAGAGAGAGAAGAATGAATTGCTCATATTTACTCATGGAGGAGATTCAAAATGTATGTTATAAAAATATAAAAGTAGAAGCAGAAATATCAACTCAGAGGGAGTACAGCTATGTATTTGAGAGTTGCCATCATCAATTTCTATAACACTGTTATAGTGGTTGCCATTAATGCCAAAGAGGGAGATTGTTGATTAACCGATGGAGATGATGAAGACCGAGTGATACTAAGTATCATGATTGTATAAATGGTTAGATCAGTTGTTGTTTTCTCATTGATGTCAAACAATTGATTAATTGATTTTTGTTATGTTACCATATCTTAAGAGGAGAAGTTAAATTGGTGACAAATACATATCATACAATGATGAATTAATGATGATATAGTTGTTTTATACTATATCTTTAATGTTATCAAATTGGTACATTTGATTGATCAAGTCAGGAACTGCAATGAATTAAGTTATGACTGAAAGAGTTACTTTACTGAGGTAGACTGAGTCAGTCAATAGAATGTTATGTGAGTCAATTATAGTTATCGAGCACCAAAGATGAGTTAGATACCGAGCAGTGAAAGAAGTCAGTTACGAGTTGCAAAGAAAGTTTTACTGAGTACAGTTATTGATATTAAATGATGATGAAGTCAAATTTAATGTGAAGTGATGATGAGCTGGATGAGAAAATTCAATGAGAATATCTAAGGAAAAGATCAAATAGTTAAACAGAATTATGAGAGTTCCAAGAAAATTTACAAGTTCGGAGGTAAAATTGAAATGGTTTACCGAGTTGAGAAATATGAAGAAGATGATCTAACCACTGAGCACAAAGGAAGGAAAATCAAATAAAGGATATTAAGAGGCAAAAGTATGTCTATATAAAGAATGAGAATTGCATAGAGTGTAATGTTGCTGGCGAATTGAATAGAGAAGAAGGAGAAGATGAAGAACAACATTTATTGAGCAGAACAAAGAAAGATAAATTGAAGAATTTACAGTCTGAGAAAGAGATAAATGGAGTATGAGATGCCAGTATTAAATTGATCATAAAGGATTTGATACAAGCAAAGGTAGTTTATATATTCACAGATCAAAGTTTGTTGTTTCTTATTTATATTTGTAACAAAGAAATCTCTTAACCGAGTGGATTTAACCATCCTATTTGTAAAACCTAGACTTAGGTGACATTCCAAAAGAGTGTTTAAAGAACTCTAACAAGGCCACTCCTATTAGGGTGAAGATCTTAATAGATCTGAGGTAAATCCCTGAACAGAATCACATTTAGCAAATGTGTTTGTAATATTTAATAGGATAAGTTCTTAACAGAGCGTACTTCACAAGGGTACATTTTTATTGTGGGTTATTATTCCCACATAGGTTTTTCCCAAATTGGGTTTCCTCATTAAATCATGTATCAACCAAGTTATATCTAATGTCTACTGAGTTAATCTGCTAAATTTAAATGATTGATTTACATATATGAGATGTATTGCTTCTTATGTTATTGAGTTATTTGGTGAATTGGTTATTTACTGTATTTAGTATTACCAAGTGAATCAGTGAGTTCAATATTAAGTGTTTAAGTTTTGATTTGTCTGATTCACCCCCTCTCAGTGGGACCAACAGGTTGTAAATCTTGTATACGTTGTGTGTGTGTGTGTGTGTGTGTGTGTGTGTGTGTGTGTGTGTGTGTGTGTGTGTGTGTGTGTGCACATGTGTGTGTCTATGATAGTGGAAGCAAAATCACCTAAGAAATTGAATCAAGGTATGATGCCCCTCTCATAGACAAGCCTAAAATATTTCTTAAACTGATCGCTTATCCATCATCAACAAGTCAAGAGGATAAATAGGTTCTAGACAAAAACTATACTAGGAACTGAGAAGTGAAAAAAGAGGTATATAGAATCTTAGAACCAGGAAAGAGATGTATAAATGAATCTAGTTAGAGATAACAACTAAGGATTTACAAATGAATCTGTTCTCATATCTAAAAAGATTGAGAACTAGAAAATGGATTATATTTTAATAGATGTGTGGAGAGTCCTTCCAAGATTTACAGAATATAAAATTAGTCATTGTTTCAGAGAGGCAAACCAAATGGCAGACTGGTTGGCTAATGTAGCTTTAAACTCAGATAAAGAAACACAATTTTTTGACCCAAGAAGAATAACTAAACAAATACAAGATATCAAATAAAATGACCACACATCAAAATGGGCTATATAAATCCAAATGACACTATGGAACAATTTGTGTTTTATTAAAATTAGAAGGAACTTCTCAGACTACACAAGGTGAAGACATCCTCATCCCAAGGGTGTTAGACTGGAGTAATTGTTTTTTCCATGTATGTAACTAAGTTTTAGTGTTTCTTTTGACTGTTTACAAGATCCCCACAATTGAATCCAAAAATCAATTACATTCAACAATAAAAAATTTAGAAATCTAATAAAGTTAAGAAAAATATATTATTTAAATCACAATATGAAGTTCTTAAAAAAACCATAAAACAAAGTTCCAATAGGTATCATTATAAGAATCTATATTATTATCCTTACACTCGAGCAAAATACACCTAGAAGAATCAATCCTTCAAACTTTCAATTATCACCTGTATTTTTAATGACTCAACCATCTAATCTGCCTATGAAACTTGGATATTCCTTTTCTTGTATGATCATCTAACAAATTAATGACATAGTTTCATTCTGGTGGAGAGATACAAGATGAGATAGATATGGAATTCTTGGGAGACACTCTAGGGAAACCGTATATATTGCACATCAGCATCATCTCTTGAGGCAAAGGAAATCGAGAACAAAATTTCTACACATTCAACCTTATCATGTCCTTATTTGTAATAATTCCTATAGGTTAACCAATTACTATTTATATATTATGCATATAAGTGTACTTACATTCATGCCCTCTCCCAACATTAATATTTGTCTCTCTCCAAGATCAACTCTACAATGCACAAGTTCAACCTTGCACCATCTGAAATATCCCTTGAGATTCAAAAATTCAAATTCAAATTTCATTAACTCTTGACTTTTCACTAGCCATTATGATAGAAATTGGTACAAGTTAGTGTGATTTATTAGCATTTCTTGGTATTTTAAAATATTTGGCTGTGCATTTAAACATATGATAAGAATGTCTAAAAATCTTAAGCAACACAAGGAGAATCATTCAAGGAATATTTCAATTTGGATCATTATAAGAAACCGATCTGCATCAAAATTATTTGAATATCTATGTGTGTTAATGTTGTCTTCAAGATTATAAAATTAGCCTAAATAAGAAGGTTGACCTAAGAGATCATGATCCTTGTGATCAAGCAATTTTACCACAATATTTTTCAATATCATGATCCAAGTGCACATAAGAGACATCAGGGGTAAAAGCAAGGTAAATTCTTCTCGTTGTCAGGCGTGGTCTTTCTTTGCACTAGAAGAGTAAGAGTAAGAGTCAAAGTTGTCTTGGAACTAGAAGTGTTAGAAAATGAATAAAGACTAGATTGAACAAAATAAAATGTGATGGACAATGCCAGATTGAGCAGAGTATCTGCAAGACAACAATCAAGACATAGATTGATGCTACAATTTTTTTAACAATTCAAATGTCTCAAGTAGACAAGATTCTCAATGGAACTTCTTTGATAACATATAGATACAAATAGAAACATCCATGTTGTCAGGCGTGGTCTTTCTTGGCACTAGAAGAGTAAGAGTAAGATTCAAAGTTGTCTTGGCACTAGAAGTGTTAGCAAATGAATAAAGATCGGATTGAGGAGTGAACAATATATTCACCCATGAAAATGGTAGATTAAAGATTTTTAAAAAAAATAACAGTCCAAGCAACAACAATAGATTATCATGATAGAAATAATAGATAAGACAGAGAAGAATAACATGTTCAAATGCAAGAACAATAGTTCATGAGAGAACAACAGACAAGACAAAGAAAACCAAAAGATTTCATGGAAAGAACAATAGATTACAAGGCCATACCTGTGGGTTTGAAAAAAATTCAAGACATATTTTTGGTTTGTTTCCACGAACTTGCTATTCTTTAAAAGGTTCATTTGAAATTATGATGAGTTTTTATGGAAAAATCTTATAGTAGTTGAGTTCTTATATGTTGGATCCTGCATTTTTCTTAAAGTTCTTTCTCAAATGTTGTATGGTCTATGTGGATAATGTTGATCATGATTTCATTTTTTAAAACCCTAAAAGATGTTATGTAGACACAACACAATCAATCAAAGAAGCATACGACAATTTGGAGAGATTCATCCACTATTACATTGTCATTGAGGACAAAGATCTATTCATGGTTATCAAGGGTGGAGATGTAGTGTGTGAGTCTCTAAAGAAATAAAAAAAAATCAAATGACAGTTTAAAAATCTTGATGAGAGTCCTATGGTGAACATTGTCATTGAAATATTTAAAAGATTTTGTAATAAAAATATGAAAAAACCAAAATATAGGTCAGAAATATGGAACTCAACAACTTTGAAAAGTAATTTAGGGAAAGTCATTGCGCAACAATGACCTAGAGTGGTTAATAAATTCTGCAATACGCGTAGTGTAATATGTGTATGTCTAGCAGGAGTTTATCCGGACACAACAGTCCCCTATAACTATCAAATGTGGGCTTCTGTCATCTTTGTTAAATGCAGGAATGACACCTATCTTTCCAATACACCACACCTCTACTCCACAGGCTAGTATTCAGACATACTAGTATTCGAATGATGCACAATGCTCAAACTCTTCCTCTCGCCCACAATCGGGCTAAAATAGAATGAAGTTCAAAATTTATGCTCAAAATTTGGACGAAATTTAATGCTCAAAATTTTATCAAAATTTTATGAAGATCAAAATATTTCTTTATTCTTTTTTTGTTTATGTCCCGGTTTGGTCAAAATTTCAACAATAAACTTATCTGAAGTCAAAATTTTGACCTTTTCGGGACATAAACAAAAAAAGTGAACATCACAAGTCAAAATGGTATTTTGTCAAAAATGAGGCCCAAATGTATTAGTGGCCATAGCTCTCCTCGATCTCTAGGATCATCGTTACTTATGAGTGCCTTAGAAGTATCAAACTATAGCCTATAAAGTCGACTGCTCCTAACTCCAATAGCTATGAGTGATTTCCAATCCTTATGCTTGATCAAAACTTGTGCCCCTCTAAAGAGTGCATTGTATCCTTTATCCTAAAGAACATATACAAAAATGAGATTCATACCTAAGCCTGGTACATGCAACACATCATGAAGGGAAATCGGCTTTCCATTCTCCCTCTAAAGTTGAACAGTCCCTTTCCCACTGAGTTGAGTTTGGACATGTTACCCATAGAAATGTGGATTCTAGTGTCCTCCTTATAAAGTTAGAGAAGTACTCTCTAACTGCTTTCATATGATATGACGCCCCACTATCTATATACCAAACACTTTGTGAGGTTGAGATAACCATACAAGCTATGAGTGCAAAATCATCCTCTATTCTACTAGAGAGCTCATCTACACTTGATGAAGCTGCCACCTTCTTCTTGCCTTTCTTTTCATTCTTCTTCTTTTGCGGACAATCACTAACATAGTGGCCAAACTTGTGACAACCATAGAAGTTGATCTCAGACAAGTCATTATTCTTCTCACTTTGTAGATTTGATTCTTTACTAGACCCCTTCTTCACTTTCCCTTTTTCTACTAGGAAAACATTCTCTTGTTCCACCTCACTTTTCTTACTCTTATTGTTGGATCCATTAACAAGACTTAGTCTAAGCTCAACCTGAGTGAAATCACTCCATAGTCGATCCCAACTTGGTAAGGTGTCTCATCCATTAATGACTTAAACAAAGACATCCCACTGCTTAGTAAATCCATGTAGGGATATTCTAACTAGCTCATCATCATCTGGTTTGTCTCCAATAGCTGCTAACTCATCCTTGACAATTCTAAGCCTGGTAAGGTAAATTGTAACATCTTCTCCCTTGTTCATCTGAGTATTCCTCAACTTTTCCTTCAGAATCAACTTCTAGTTAGTGGTAGCATTTTGGTATAGATTCAGAATGACATCCCACATCTTCTTAGATGTATCTAACTCAGCAATATGCAGTACTATATGGTCCTTGACACCATCAATGATTAGCCTCCTCGCCTTGGCATCATCCTTCTTATATGCTAAGAGTTATGTTGGATCTATAGGTATAGCTACAACACTAATCACATATTCCTTGATACCATTCTCTTCCACCAATAAAGAAATTATGTCTTTCCAGACACCAAAATTTGAGGCACCATCCAATTTTTCCTAATCTCTTAAACCAGCTGAGGTCATCTCAAAGGATAAAATAAATAATAATTCTAAAGAGGTCAAACTAGGTTTTATAAACCCTCAATTTTCTTTCCTTTGCCTAGGGTAAATCTTTTCTACCCCCAACTTAGCTCTGATACCATGTGAAAATTATTTTGCACTTAATGATTATTAACCTCCTATCTTATACAGATTATTTAACTGCCAAAAATTAATTCACAGTTAATGTTGAATAATACACAACTACAACTTCACAAATAAAAACATGAAATAAATATGCAACACAATGAACACAATATTTTTAGACAAATTGTCCTTGGAAAAACCCAGGAGGGAAAAATAGTACTGTAGATTAGGAACTTATATTAAACTTCAACAAATTAAGAGATATAAAAATTGCTTGCCTCTTTCTGGCAGAGCTCCGACAATCTCTCAATTTCTCCTGCTGAGATCCCACAGCTGCTATCCCCAATGCTATCACTGCACTCTTGCTAACACTACAAGACTTATTTGCTAACATTGCAAATGCTCTTCAAGTGTGTATTCTTCAAATGCCCCTGACCCCTTTTTATACTACTCTCATTAGAAACCAATGGCCGAGATTTATTCTCAATCAATGGTTGAGATAAATAACACCTTAACAAACCTAACTAATTAGTTTTATAAGTGTCTCTAAAAGAGATCAATTAATTAATAAATATTGTTTTGAATCTAACCAAAGAACAACTTGTTATGCCCTGCATCCCCGTCCCTACATTTTGTGTGCAAAATGTTGGGTCCCCCCCTTTTTTTTTTTTCGGGTTTTGCTTTTGTGGTGGCTTTGCCTTGTCTTTCTTTTCCTTTTTGCTTCCTTCCTCCGGGGTTGTCTTCCCCGGAGTGTGTCGTTTCCTTGGTTCATTTTCCCCTCCGGGATCCTGGATCCTGGAGGTTGCCTTTTGGTGGGAAGTTCAATTCCGGACTCCGGGATTGTTTGCGATGATGTTCCTAGTCCCTAGAAACATCACCATAAGGAATCCCCAGGCCCGGAGTCTGGATTTTTTTCTTAACTTGGAAGTTCCGGAGTGCGGAGGATTTTCCTTTTTACCACGGGTATAAATAGACCTGCCTGTCATTATCACACTTACCGCATTTAAAATCTTTGAGCACTAAGAGCGAAATTGAGCGATTTTCAAAGCAATTAGCAGAGCAGTTACAGAAAGATTTGCAA
>MU224493.1:1270554-1299510 GCA_018584345.1 Thuja plicata
CTTTGACGGACTGGATCCCCCTGCACGTGGCAGCTTAGCCAAAGGATGACTTCTGGTTTAGATGTATGCTTACTCATAATGTTGTAATCAGCTATATAATGGCAGAGATGCCGATATCTATGTAATCTGGTTGTTTCCATCAAAAATGACACTGAAAAATTCAATAGACTGGTTATATTTATAGAGATAATGAAATGGAGATAAAGGGAGCTATGAAAGAATAAATGTGTGAATATAGGGATAGAGAGCTAAAGAGATAAATATGGAGGCTTAGGAAGATGGATACAAATAAATACAGGGAGACATGTATAGAGATAGATGGGGAGAGAGGAAGAAAGAGAAATAGATGAAGATAGAGTGAGATAAGAAGAGAGAGATAATTAGATATAGGAAGAGGTAGAGAGAGGAAGAAAGAAAGAGGGAGAGAGATATGACAAGTCAAAGAGAGATTTAAAAAAATAGAGATATATGGAAAGACAAAGGGAGAAAAAGCTTGAAATAGAAACAAAGATAAGGGGATAGAGAGAGGTAGAAGAAGGTGGGGAGGGGGGAGATAAAACTCAATATATAGAGAGTGAGTGATAAATGGAGAGATGTAGATAGAGGGTGATTTTAAGAGATAGATAAGGATAGGGAAAGATATGGATAGATAGAGAGATAGATAAAGAGATGTAGGGAAATATATATGGATAGAAAGGGATAGAGAGAAAAATAAATAGAGCTAGAGATCTAGAGTAGGAGAGATAAAAAGAGATATAGAAAGATGAAGAGTGGGAGTGATATATATGTAGAGGGACATACCGAGAGATAGAGAGGGATAGGGAGATAGAGGTAGAGAAATATGGATAGAAAAAGATATAAATAAAGAAATAGAGATATATAGTATAAGAGATAGAGTGAAAAGTGAGAGCTAGAGATAATTGATATAGATCTAAAGAGGGAGATAATTGATATATAAAATAAAGACAAAAGAGGCAATAAGGATATTAAAGCAATGATAGAGATAAATAATACATAGATAGAGAGAGATGGAGGTGTTAGTAATAACTGAGAGGGGGGTGAATCAGTGGCCTCAAAACAATTCCAATAATCAACCCAAAAACTTAGTACCATAATATTTAGCCTCTAGTTATCTTTAGTCCTATAAGATGAATGCCTTCAAATATGCTTATCAAATTACTACTGCTCAGAATGCTTTGTTAAACCTTATTCTGTATATTTACCGAATAGCAATCTATTAATTTACCAAAAAAATAGTAAATTATCTAGAGTATATCGATCAATCCAGATTATCTATGTGTAATGCAAATGACTAAAGTAATGACTCATAAACACATTGACACATGGATTTTTAATGTGGAAACCTTGTTAAGGGAAAAACCACTTGGGACCGGTAACCCAAAATTTCCACTCTTCCGAAGTGAGCTCGGTGAAGAGCCAACCCTGTTAAATATTACAAACACATTGTTAGGTGTGACCTTGTGTTGATGGGACTTTGTGACCGGTATCATCAACAGATGTAAGTTGTCACTAGGTACCAGGGTACCAGCCAACTTCACCTGTAAAGGTTGTCCAGGGAATAAATTATTTGGGCCTTCAAGCACCTCAGTGTCGGGGGCCTTCAAGCACCTCAGTGTCGGGTCTCGACAGTGCAGGGAGCTAAGTTGGGTGTGTGACTATTTTTTTTTGGGGGAATAGCTAGTTTTTGACTCATCTTCTTTAGGGATTTCGGTGATTTGGGGTTTCCTACAAGCATTTGGGTTATCAAACAAACTTCAAAAGATATGCCAGAGTTAGATTTTTTTGCTTCTACTTATAGCTATGCAATACATTTAAAACATCAATAATGCTCTAACAAACTATACTAAATACTTAACATATAAAGAACTAGTGATTCATACATATTCAATAGAAAGGGGAAAAGAGGTCGTTAATCTACTTAAACATTAGAGCAGAGGACATTAGAAACATACAGCACAAAATAACATCAACTCAGAGATTAGAACACCAACAAAATCATTGCTAGAACTCTTCCTTCTTCATTAGCAGGTTTCCAGCATCACTGGTGTGTACATCAATGGCTCCAAGAGAGCATCTAACTACTGAAAACTACCAAGAACTATCGAGCATTAAGCTTTGCAACTACAAGAAATGAAATTTTGAACGCTAATAGTATGGACTACAAAATCATCAATTTCGTCGACCCTTGAAATGAGGTCAGACTTCTTATTTATACACATAGGTTTCCCTAAAACTAACCTAATATAACTATATAGTCAACAATAAAATTCAATATCTGGTGACCGGTACTACCTGCCCAACTTACAATCTCCTCAAAAAGAGTAGAGGTTTGATAGATCGATAGAAGAAGACAAGAAGAAAGGATGGAAGAATCAGCCTCGAGAAGAGCGCTAGAGAAAGAGTAGAAGAAATCTAATCTTCTCAGAGTTCGAGGCTACATGCCTCATTAATGCAAAATTTTGCTCACTGTATTTGATACACCAGGTTGTTAATGCTAGAGAGGCACCTTGGGAAGATCACTTTTCATGGCCATCCCTCTAACTAACATGCCTTATCGTGGTCACCCACTTTCTGACACCCTTATTAAATGCAAGATAATGACCGGTTGGCTCCGGGAACCTGGATGCGGGTCATCGAAAGAATAAAAAACTGTTGGATCCGAAACTCCAGAGTCTAGTAGCTTACACTCAAATAATACTGAATGTTCAAAATACACCCTTTTGGTGAAAATATCTAGAATCTGGAGAACTTTATTGTCCCTTACTATTCTTGAATGCCTCCAAAATTTGGCTAATTCCATCTCCACCTATGTCTCTGATGTTGTTCCACCGGTCGTGGACAATACCAAACTTCTATTCAATATCTCCAGCCCCATAGAAGAATTCATCTACTAACTTTATGGAATCATGAGCCCGGAGCATCATTTTAGAGATTCTTGATAATTTTCCTCTGTCGAAGTCTCCGGGAGACTGATACCGGGACTCTATCAACTCATCATATTTACTGAGGACATAATCCATTGGGGCGCATGTTCTGGTGATGAAGGGATCAACTTGTGATACCCTCCTAATGAATGCTTTGAATAGGTCAAATGGATACCGGACCACTGTAACTTTCTCCTTTAGGGTCGTGACCAGTTGCTTGCATACCTCAATTTTTAGGCCAAGTCTGGAGTACTGGACCTGGAGGAATTCAAATGATTCCTCTCCCAAAATTCCCACCTCTATGACAGCCTCTTTCCTATATTTGATGACTTCATCCAACCCATACTTTCACCCTTCATATTTCTCTAAGTTCCCTTCCCATATGACGATGGCATTAGTTACTTAGTCCAAGAGATTATTGGCCAAGTAAAGGTCTGGGAGTGATACACCCAAAAATTGCCTTACGGCCTTGATTTATTTGGTGATCCACCCGTCCACAGCCTGTGCCTTTTTCTTCATGGCCCTAAGATCATCCATGTCACCCTGCAAAAGCAGTGGTCTGGAAGTGAAGGCTTTCAAATGGATTTCGGCCAGTGGCTGTGTAAGCTCTGCTAAAAGTCTGAGGAGATTTTCATTTTTCTCTCTTTCCTCCTTCAACTTCTGTGTTTGTTTATCATACTGGGCCTCCACTACCTAAGTTTCCTCCCTTATTAGGTCTATCTCTCCCTACTTATCTCTCTTACCCAGAGGCACCTTTATGATTTCATAATCTTTAGCTCTTGCATTTTCTGGATTTGTATCTAGGGGAGGTGTTATAATTATTTCAACTGTGCTTCCTCCCAAACTAGTCTAGAGGGTATGGACTATCCAGGCATTTTTGGGCTTATTGGCCTCCTCATTCTAGGCCATCATCTTGGCCAATGATATGGGGAACTCCTGCTACTATTGGGGCCTTCCCTTTTCTGGATTCTACCAGCCATTGTGGCGGCTGGGGCGGCCTTCCTATTAAGGCCCGGGCATCAAGGCCTTGTTTGGAGTCTGGTGGTGTATCTATGGCATCTACGGTCACATCAGACTCTTTCTCCTTATCCTATTCCCTAGGAGTCTCTATGTCTTCCACCTTAGTAGAGTTCTCTTCTACGGTGTTGACGACCCCATCTCCACCAGCACCAGCATCACCTATATCATTGGGGATTTCCCCATCTTTATTAGTATCAGTTGAATCAATATTTATATCTTTAGGGTTTCTATCCTCATCGTGTTGCTATCATTCTTCTTCGGCATCATTCATTAGGACATCCCTCTCCGTTGGAACATTCTCTAGAGGTGGTGGAGGTGTCTGGCCAATGTTTGACTATTGAGCCACTAAGACCACCTCACCAAATGTATTATGGGGCATTTGGTCACCCAAAGTAACCAAAGGCATTTGGAGCGTGACGGTTGGGGGTACAATTGATCCCATAGGTATAGTTTCCCTAGTTGTTGGTTTCTCATCATTGATTTTCCTTGAACCTGTCTCAGTCCCCTGGACCGGTGTTTCCTCTTGCTCAGGTTCCTTTTGTGCTTTTTATTGTTCTGATTCCTTTTCAGGTTTCCAGACCTCTTGTTCCAGGATCACCTCCTTTTCTTGTGTCTCCCTCTTATCACAGATGATATCCACCTCCTATGTGGCTATTTACTCTACCGCTTTATTTATTTCCCCATGTAGGTTCATGAGCTCATCCATCCTAAAGATGTCATCAAATTTTTCGTGCAGGGGAGAGGTCTCTGAAATATCATCTAGTTCATGAGAGTCTAAACTAACTTCCACTAGGCAAACATTCGGCATGCCAAGGCCCATGGTTGTGCTTTGGGGAAGGGCTACCTTCTACTTCTTATTTCTTTGTAATGGGGCCCCGGCATCTAGAATATCTACAGACTCTGCCTTAGCAAATGTCTACTTGCTCATTAGTGCCACCAATGAGGGGGATCCTGTCGGGTGGGCAGATCCCACTGGAGTTGCGAGGAGACCACAGGAGAGCTGGGCGCTTATCTTTTGACTTGTCAACCTAGATGCGTCCATCTCTTCATGAATTTGTGCCATCATGGGGAGTGGACCTTGGGAAGGTACTTGGGCTGGGGAACTTTCTTTCTCCTTCCCTTTGCTTTTTCTTGGTCCAGCGGCTCCGAAGGTCGAAGCAGACTTCCATAAAATTGGGCCTTTCCAGGTCCTTGGACACACCCGCTCAAAATACTTATGACTATTATCAATAATGGGGTGACTCACATCTTTAATTGTTAAGTTCTCTGGGATGTCCCAATCCATCGAAGGGAGATCCAATTTGTCGATCCCTTGTTCTTTGTATAATGGGTCCTTTAGAGGCCCATCATTTATAAAATCTTTCGGGAAGCCTTGAAGGTTGAGGGCCTTAATTAAAACTTTGGACATCTGAGAGTGTTTCCAANAAGCCTGGAGGTCAAAACTATCCTGGGAATCCACCCAGAAATATTCAATTTCATCTTTGTGCGGTGCAGGTGCCCGAGGTAGGGCCTCACCTATCTTGCATACTAGATCAAAATTGCTTCTGGTATGGTGGAATTCTGCCACTCCTAGACTCTTTAACTCATTGTCAGCCTTCTTGGCTACCATGAGACTACAAGAATAGTTCCCACAAGTGATTGCAAATGGAATTGATATGACCTTTTTCAGGCCAAAGAGTGTGTGGAGCTCATGGATTTTCCTACAGAACTCTAAAAGAATAATCCTATCCCTGTAATATCTGGGGAGTAGGTAGGTTTTCCCGAAGAAGCCGATCACCCGAATGTAAGTATGCTACTAGAATTGAATAAAATAATTGTCCTAAGTTCTCACCAGGTTCATCACCTCCTGCGACAAGCGATACCCGGTGTCCCGAGTAAGTGTCAAAATATTGTGGTAAATGAACGTGTCATTCACCCTACAAAAATTAGGGAAGCTAAGTTCCCACTGAACCTGGGGATAATTATCCCATGGAACTAACTGGTCAGGCCATTCCCAAGAATGCCCAGTGTCTACAAACACCAAAAATCAGGTTTCTATTGGGTCAAGGCCCACAATACATAGGATGTCATGTAGAATTTTTAATTCCAAAGGACACTCTTTAGCTGCGCATATACATGATTGGCAATGATGGTCACTCAGTCGTAGGTCTGACTGTGGGTGGTGATGCATTAGAGGAAGTAATACATCCATGTCAAAAAGTCCCGAGCATGGGGCTCTCCAAAGAGCCTACACAAAAATATGATTCCCACCTGAATGCAATCTTTGAAGTCTTCATGGGGAATCTCCATCTTCATTTTCTTATAGTCCCTTCTCGGGGACTTCAGCCAGTGAGTATTGAGATGTTGTTGGGCAAGGAGGGAGATCTCCTCAAACTCCTTCAGTGATATAGACTGGGAGATAACAATAGCTCCCTTGAATTGGCGGATCCTCAGCCCTAAAGCAAAAGTGGTGGCATCCAAATTGATGATGGGCACCGGATAGTGTAGTGGCAGAGGATCAGTGAACAAAACAACCTAGGTGGGGGCATTGTAAAGCGTCACCAGTTGAAGGATGAGCTCCGGTGCTTGCATCAAGCAAGGAAAAATTACAGCCTTGGTAATTCTGAAGGCAGCCACGTATTTTTCAATATTATCTCCGGTGGCCCTCTATTGATATATGGTTTGGACTAGGCTCTGCATTTTAGCCTATAGTCTGGGCTCAGTATCTATGATTTCCTGTAGCCTGGAGTCCACTTTGGACCCCACAAGAACACCCTCCCTCAGGTATTTAGAGGTTAATGGAAGCTTGGCTAGCATCTTTTTTACCTTTGTTTTCGTGGCCGCCAGAGTGGAGGTAGTTAGAAGTTTCAGACTTCTAGGAGGAGTTGTTACTTCAAACATGTTGATGGATTATTTGCAACCTGCAAGACCAGAGAACCATCAATGCACATAATACGATAAAAATACAACATTTAATGGACTCTAGGGATTTCACCACCATCTTGCACCTGTTCAAAAAGTGTTAGTACGTATCAAAATCCTAAAATATCAAAGTTAGCAAAGATCGGATTTTGATCAACACCCGGAGGCTCCAAGGTATTAGTTTATGCAATAAAATGGGATGAAGACCCAGGGACTTCTTAGCACCCAGAGTCTATAGAAATAGCCATTGTCAAAGTGACTGAGAATTAGTCATACTAGGCTGACATGGGGCGTCATGTGGTTATGCAAAAAATGACATAAAGGCTCTTAACAACAAGTGGGATGACATGAAGGAAATGAATGCCAGATGGGATGTCATTTGAATGCCCACTTGTGGGAGTTCAATCCTGCCATTAAGAAAAAATAATAGTAGAGAGAGAAAAGCCACCATGGCTCAAATGGGTGAGGTTCTGAGTTTGAGCCAGACGAATACCATGAGGGTGAGCTCAACAATCTAGTTTAAACATGAAAGAGCATGGTGAGCTCGATGCAAAATAGGAAGGATATACATTAAATATACATGAAATATACAGAGGGCTGAATCACAACTCGCAGGCTGACCCAAGAATAAACTATATATAGAAATTACAACATGTACAAGATATATACAAAAATTTTACACTAACTTACAACTGCACAGAGGGTGCACAAACCTCTGGCAGAGCCATCCCACCAATGGGAGGTGACGATAGGAAAAAACTAGAAGCACAACAAACAGAAGACACAACAAAAACAAAAACAAAAATAGAAACAAAAATCAAAAAGCACGAAGGGGAACTAGAAGGGCTTACGTAAAAACATGAAGAGTGCGGGAAGAAGAGAATGAGAGGTGTTCTACAAATTAGGAAGCTTCAAACAACTGCTAACATGCAACCATGAATTGCTGCAAACTAGCTATTAATCATAGAGAAAATCAAACTTAAACATTGTTGAATCGCCATGGAATCGCTTCAGACGCTCTGAGAATTTTGATCAAGATAAATGTGAAAGTGACTAGTAAAACCTATTTATACCCTTAGGGTAAAACATCTCTCTCTTTCCACAAACTCCAAAAAAGGCAAACCTCCAGATTCTGGGCCCGGGGATTCCATGCAGTTATACCCTCTAACAAAAGAGGAAATAGTTACAAAGAATTTTAGAGCCTGGGATCTGGAAAGAAAAAAGGACAAACAATTTGGGACTAGGTCCTGGAGGGAAGAGAACCAAAAAGAAAAATAAAATGACCCTGACAGAAGCAAAGCCCGCAGGAAAAAAAAACAAAAAAAGGAAACAAAAAGGAACCAAGGAAAAACCAAAAGAAAAAAGGGTGACCCAACATTTTACCCACAAAATGTAGAGACGGGTATGCAGGACATAACAAATGGTGACCCACTGGGACAAATTCCTTAGCGCATTCGAGAACTATAGAATCTCTAGGTAGCAAAAACTAGAACTAATCTTTACCTGGAGCACTCTGCTTGTAAAGCATGAGGTGTGTGAGAAAATATGACTCATCATTGATTTAATCTTTTGGTCTTTTGTCAGCTGTGAGGTGTGTGCTTTGAAAGAAAACCAAGCCGATTATTTCTGAGAGAAGCAGAGAAGAGGCACTGAATACATTAAACCAAATTCATCCTATCTTGCATGTTCCCCCCGGATACCAAAATTTTGTTGGAACTATATTGAGATGATGTACTGAGAGGGGAGGGG
Organism: Thuja plicata; assembly: GCA_018584345.1. Classification (NCBI taxonomy): domain Eukaryota; kingdom Viridiplantae; phylum Streptophyta; class Pinopsida; order Cupressales; family Cupressaceae; genus Thuja; species Thuja plicata. The sequence goes on from MU224493.1 coordinate 1,279,170, forward strand.
TGAATCAGTACCTCTAAAACTTTTCTAGGCTAGCCCATTAACCCTTAGTCATCAATTTTTAATTTATCTTATCTAACTGTTCATCTTTCTTTATGCATATGTAATCATAACAGAAACATTCATGAAAATAGATAACACATGACACAAGATATGATATCACAGAAAACTCATGTTAAGGAAGTAAAAATTGCGGTGGGGATTGTTACACACAAACTTCACTATCCGCAGATAAGAAGGGGTCGATTAAGGCTTACAATTGGTCACTTCTGATGACCTACCCTGTTAGGAGTATTACAGTGGAGACCTATTAAGATCTACTTCATTTGAAGCTTCAGAAACACTATTAAGTGTGCACTCTCTTAAGAGATTTGGAAAGAACGGTTAAGTCCACCTTCTACAAAAGGATTTTAGATGTGATGCACTTGTTAGAATGCAACTACATAAGTCTTTGATATGATGATAAATGCAATATTCAATTGTTGATAACAGATCCCATAAAGCTTCATACATATTAGTAATCATCCTTCCATGATTGAATAATACCTTTATCTGCTTGTCGGTAGCCTCTGTTTGTTCTTGATAACTAATGTACTATGTTTCTAATCTTTGCATGAATTTTTCCTTCTACTCTTTTGATGCTCTTCGTGGCTATCAATAATAAGAATTCATGTTTCTCAAAATTGAGTATGAACATCTATTTATACTAGTGTAGGTTCAATTCTTGATTCATGCATTGCAAGTTAACTCTAGATCGAAGGTATACAACTTGACCTTGATCTTTAGTTAAATATGCTTTAGATCCATTAGGATGCTTTAAATTATTTACATAAAGCTTGCATGACCATCAAATTATGATTTAAAACAAAACAAAACTCTATAAATAGAATTACATTGCTTTATCCATCATTTAAAAATTAGATCCATAATTTGCGGGTTCTTTATCTGTCTGTCGGTTCTGATGGTCAGTTTTCTTGGTCGTCGGTGTTCCTTTCTTGAACTTGTCATCAGGTACGCCTTTTCTATTCCTGTCAGGTTACTTCTAAAAATTGTCACCGGTGATGCTTGTGGTCGCCGGTGATGCTTGTCACTTTTATACTTAGTATTTTTCTCAAAATCTTTGTTCTGTCAAGTATGCTTGCATTTTACTGGTACTACTTGTGGTTCGTCGGTAATGCTTTCTGTCTGTCGATAATGCTTTTTTAATGTTTTTCACTGAGTATACTAATGGAAAAATAATGTCATCAAATTCTCTATTCTTTGGTTCTTTTTTTTTCTTTTCTTTTCTAGATGGGAAGGCGATACTTCTTTCACCGTGAACCTTAAGCTTAGCTAATTTTCACAGTGGTACTTCTTTCACCTTGCCATCCATTTTAGATTATCAAATATGAAAGAACATTTCAGACCTAGGATATTTTTATGATTTTTTGACTTGGCCAATAACTAGTGCAATTGATATGCCGTCAAAGACCATACGATTACTTACTTCTTTGGATTTTCTGTTAACCGATGTCCAGACTTTCTAGATATGAATCTGATGGAGATTACTCATAACCTTTTACCATAATTACAAAATGACTCCAGAGTGCAGACCAATTCCACTATGCTAAAAATAGATGCCAAATTCACCAAAATGCATAAGGTATCATTCCAAGGACTAGATTTCATACAAAGCATACCTGTCTACAAGAAAAGGGCAACACGCCGACAACCCGGAGAAACAAGAAGCAAAGCAAATGAAAGCCCAAAAACAAAACAAAAGGAAAAGGGGGTGGTCCTAGAGGTTGGCCAAAAACTAATTACAAGGACAAGGTACTCCAATAGGAGCATCAGGAAAGATATTTACAAGTAAGGAATTTACATATAGTACAACCTCAGACAAACTTACCACCCACACTATTCAAAATAGTGTGTAAGGAACTGCCCATTGACAAGCAATGAGATGACTTCTTTGGTCATGGTATTGAGGCAATAAGTATTTTCCCTGAAGATCACAGATATCAGATATGGTCCAAGCCAGATCCTTTGAAACTTTGTGTGCTTCCCCTTCTTTTCTCGGGCCTTGTCCCACAAGAGGTCCAGGTCTGAATCTGAAAGCCCTTATACTAGGCTCTTTGGTCAAACCATCATTTAGCTATTGCTTGGTGATGCATGAAGTGTTCTAGTGTCACGTGTCTTTATTTCTCCATTCTCACCAAATTCATAAGCCGAACCTCCATAATGTTGTCCCGGTTGTTAAATTCCTACATAAACTGTAAGACCGAGATTTGTAAGTTGATAGGGAATACTAGATTTTGGTCGTAAACCAGATGAAATGGGGAAGTCCCTAGGGCTGCCTTTATTTTGATATGATCTTCCTAGAGGGTGAACCTAAGATTTTGGTGCCAATCCTGGGGGTTCTATTCTAACATATGTTTCATCACCTCCAAAAAAAATTTATTAGTAGATTCAGCCACATCATTATCCTGGGGGTAGTAGTTGCTAGAGAGTACTTTAAGGTGATCCTTCTTTCATAGGTCCATTCAAGTAATTGCATCAAAAAAAATGTCAGACCATTGTCACACACTATAGTGAATGGCATTCCAAAATGGGTGACTATGTTTTCTTCCAGGAATTTAATAACTACATCCGTTGTGTTATTTTTGCAAGGAATTGCTTCAGACCACCGAGTGCAGTAATCGGTAGCAGTCAAAATGTACTGGTAGTTGGTAGATGAGTTAGGGTTAATTTCCTCAATGAAATCAAATGCATATTGGAAAAAAGGTCTAACTTCAAAGACCTGCTGCAAGGGCATGGTCAGGTTCCACTCACGATGTGCCACTGTTTGGTAGGTTTGGCATCTCCTAACGTGAGTGTAAACATCCTTGAAAATGAAGGGCCAATAGTATCTAGCCTAGAGAATCTGGTGGGCAGTGGCATCATTTGAGCCATGCCTGGTTCCAAAGTGCCCATGGAATTATTCAATCATTTTGGTAGCTTGATCCATATCTATGCACTGGAGGTATATCCCTTCATAGTTCCTGCGGAAAAGAGTTCTATTTTTTATCATGAAATGTGTTCTTTTCAGTCGTAGGGTGTGACATTTGTTTTGGGGAAGCCCCTCTGGGAATCTGTTGTTGAGAAATAGGTACACCAGATCGGTAAACCATGGGTCTTGGGTGATAGACTCCATTGTGTAATTTTGTCATTCAATGTCTGGAGTTCCTTCCGTCATTGCTCTACATAGACCCTGGCCTTGGACTATCTTCATGGGCTGCATTTCTAGATCATACTCTTGGAGGATGGCCATCCATTTCCCCTGGTGTTTTCCCAATTCACTCTACAATAGTAGAGATTTCATGGCCTGGTCTGAAATGATAGCATGCACTTTACTCTGGAGAATACAGTGCCAAAATTTCTTCACGGCCCGGACAAGAGCAAAAGCCTTCTTTTCCAAAGATGAGTATTAGACTTCGGTGTTCTTGAAGGGGGAACTCATAAAGGAAATAGGTCATTCTTCCCCTTCAACTTTCTAGGTTAGGACTATTTCTGCAGAATGTGGTGAAGCTAAGGAGTATATGTGGAATCAGAGGGAATAGTCCAGACTCGCTAGAACTGGTGCCTCCACTGTGGTTTGCTTGATCTAAGAAAATGATCGCTTCACTTTGGGGCTCCACTCAATCTTCGTGTCTTTCTTCATCATATCATTGAGTGGTTTTACTATCTCAACAAATCCAATAATGAACCGCTGACAAAGTTTATCTTTCCAAAGAAAGATCTCATTTCTTTCTTGCTACCGGACATCTATAGATTCAGCAGTACCTCAACTCTCTCAGGGTCAATGGATATACCCTTCTTCGAGACGATATGCCCAAGAAGCTTCCCTTTAGTGACCCCAAATATATATTTCTTAGGTTTGAGGGAGATTCCATACCGGTGACATCTCTCACAAACTTGGGCGAGGTGGGCGGAGTGATCACACCTGTCGTAGGAAAAGATGGTCAAATCGTCCATGTAGATGATTATGCATCTGTTTACTAGGCCTTTGAACGCAATGTCCATAGCTTTTTGAAATGTTTCCACTATGTTGATAAGGCCAAAGGGCATCCTATGGTATGAAAATGTTCCCCGCTTGGTGGTGAACATTGTTTTGTCTCTATCTTTGTACTTAACCATGACCTGGTTATACCCGGAGTACCCATCCAAGAAGGACATCAATTGGGAGCCATTCATGATTTGCAATACCTCAGCCAATGAGGGCAGAGGGTGATTATCCTTCTTATATTCCTTGTTCAAATTGCAAAAATCCACGCAAATGTGGATTTTTCCACTTTTCTTTCACACAGGGATGAGGTTGGCAACCCAAGTTGTGTGTCAGATAGGAAAGATAATCTGGGATGATAGCAGTTTTTGAACCTCCTGATAAATTAGAGGTTCGATCAGTGGGTTTATTGACCTCTACTTTTGTTAGAAAGGCTTCACATCTATTTTTAGTGGGATGGTATGGGTCATGATGGATGTGTCATAGGTCTTCAGATCCTCATACCCCCATGCAATTACATCAATGTATTCTCGAAGAACCACGAGAATCTTCTCCTTCTCCCTTGGGGAGCATGAGGTGCCACTGTGTATAAATTTTTCTTCATTGTCCAATCTGATGTTGACCTTTTTGAATTTTCCTCCCTCAGAGGAGAATGATATCTTCTCCCAGCCCCGAGGGTCTGAATCAAAGATGTGTTCTAGCGCTACCATCTTCTTAGGGATGGTGTTGGTTGGTAAGTCTATGATCCCATCATCTTCTTCACCCTACCCAGTATCATCATGATCTCTTTCTTCCACTATCTGATCCTCATAGATGCCAATATTGGCCATGAAGGCCAGAATATGTTGGTCATCCTCAAAGACCTGAAAGTGAGTGATATCATCCAGGATGGACAGGGTGGGGACCATCTCAACAGAAAACTTCCAGACCCGTGAGCCAACCATTGGCTCAAGGGTGCTGGTGGATGCAGCAATGGCATCCAAAATGTAGTTGTGTTTCTAGGGAATGAGTTCAATTCCAAAGGCATCAAAACCTTTGATGAGGCTCCATGCCTAGTTGCAGTAAGCGACCAGTCTTTTGTTGTGACAAGTATATTGGCTTCGGACCTATTTAACGATCAATTCTAAATCACCCATCACCCGGAGGTGGGTGATTCCTTTTCTTAATGCGAATAGGAGTCCAAGGACCAAGGCTTCATAATCTATGACATTGTTCATGCAGTTAAACTATATCCTATAAGACATGAGGAAGGATTTCCCTCATGGGTTGATTAGTTCCACTCTGGCCCTGCAGCCTTGTTTAGACCGGAACCCATCAAACTTCAGGGTCCACAAGTCATTGTTATTTTTCTAGGGCTGGGAAAACAAAGTGGTATTTGGAATTATTTTGGTAGGGTTGGGAGGAGTTTCCTTCAGCTCTAATGGCATGTGGGTGAGGTTTACCTCTGGGGAATTCTTTGGTTGGGGTTCCTAGATAGGAAGCACCTTGGGCGTACCACCAGAATGATTGTTGGGTCCAGGAAAATTTACTTTGTGTTCTTCTTCCCTGAGGGTGTTGATATGGCAGGTAGCAGCGGTGATGCAGGGCTCAAACTCTAATTCAGAATGTTTTTGGTAATGCACCCGAAACCAAGTACCAGACAAGAGTGTGGCAGGAGTTGTTGCAATACCTTGTGAGTTAACCTCACCCCTCAATGTTTCATCCAAGTCTTGAATTCTCTAAGAAACTATGGGATCCTCCCCAGGGGTGAAATAAAATATTAGGATCTCTAGAGGTCGGTACACCCTAGGGGAAGTCTTAGAGAAAAGGAATTCATTGACCCTCCCAACTTTTGTGAGGGCCTGCTTCATCCTAGGCTCACTTTCTACCCGAATTTGGTTTGACTACCCCTCTTAGGGGAGCCATAAGTGGGAGAAGTCTATAGATAAATACCCATTATGGGCCTTAGACCAATTCTAACTTAACAACATCCCATAAGTTTCAGGGATATCCACCACTTGTACATCTATTATGCTTGATATTCGGGGGTCTTGGATGAGTTGAATCTGGATTTTCTTTAGCTCATCTACCATTTTTATGGTAGTTTTGTCCAATTGGACTACTGCACCTTTGGATGGAGTCAGAAAGAGTTCAAACTTCTGGCATGTAGATAAGGGCATGACATTGCCCGAAGCCCCAAAATCCACCAAGCAATTGTGTAGGTTCTTCCCTTGTATGTTCAAACCTAGTAGGAAGGGAGGATCCTCAGTGTTTCGTTGGAAGAAGGCCAAGTTGGCATCGTCAAATGTGATAGTCTTTGGTGGATGATTGATGACTTTCAGGTTTCCCAAGAGCTTCAGAAGAGACTTCCTCTACTCAGGACAGTTCAGCAAAACCTCCATAAGAGTCATGGAGGTGGTGGTTCTTTCTAACACCTTAGTGATGTCAAACCTTCCCCCCAGGTAAAGTTGGCTTCCCTCGGCTGGATCCTTAGCCTGGTTAGATCCAAGCCCTTTTGGTGGGAAGGAGCGATCAGTTGTATTATCCTGGGGAGGCGTATCTTTGGGAGGTGTTGGCATGTAAACTGGTCCTTTTCCAGCCCGACTCCAAATGTTATAAGGAGTCTATGGGTTGGTGAAGGCATTGGACTCAAAGGTCAGGATAGATTCGTCAAAGAACCCCTACAATTCAGGCTCTTCTTCATCCTCTTTGTCTGTCCCAAAGAATATGATCTCATAGGTGAAGGCACTATGAGTAGGCTCTTGCGTTGATGTTTCCAGGGGAGTAGGATCGATAGGTTGTTGTCTGCCCAACTAGGAGATCATAATGACCTTCTCCAATGTGGCGCAATTCACCTCAGAATGAAAGTTGATGTCATGCAATCTACACCAGTTAGTTAGGGGTTGGAGTTCTATGATTGGTGTAAAATGGGTAGGTCCAGCATCGCTCTAAGTGGTGTTTTGATTTGGAGGGGGACCTCTAGTGTTTGCATTGTTATTCCATTGTTGTTGATTGGGTCGAGGCCTATTGTTGTAGTTTCTTCCTCCATAATTGGTATTTTGTTGGCCAAAGAAAACATTCCCTCTTTCGGCATTAGGTTTGTGGGATACAGGAGGCCCCACCTTCAGCTATCCCATGTCCATAGTTAGAGAGGACACCAATCATTAGAGGGATTCAACCTTGGCGGACAGCTGGGTCTTCATGTCACAGTGTGACAGTTGTTGCGGTTGGTTCCCGAGGAAAGCGGAAGCAACTCCTAGAGTCAAGGAGTGCAATCCTCCAGCCGTGAGCGACTGGAAGAAAGGTACTCCAGAGGGTTGTTTCAATGGTTGTTGCATTTTCTATGGCCAGTTCCAAGGAATGAATTCCAGACCCAGTATTGTTTGAGCTTGCAATGGATATACATATCGGGTCTGCTGGTCTATCAGCGGTGGTGGGTTCATGGCCATCGCAAGGGCACCCATTACCTAATTGGGGTTTTATCCCATGACGTAATAGTTTTCATCAGGTATCATGTTGAATGGCATGCTCTGCCCAATCCCACCATGAGATTTGCTCAAACCATGAGACAACTCCAAAGCTAGGTTGTAAACCTTCGCTAGAGTATCCTGGTCATTTGCGATGGTGGTTCTCCAAAGGAGAGTGGTTACAAAAGGGTCCATGGCATTAAGATATGTCTGGATGGTCACGTCTATGGATGGGATGAAGGGGCCCATGCATTGCTTCAAGGCTCATTGGAACTGATGGTTCAATGTGGTGAGGGGTTCATTCGGTTCCTTCCTGATGGAGATAAACTAGCTGTGAGACCATGTTGGGTCCATGTGATCATGGAAGGCTGCTAGGAAGGTGTCTTCCATATCCTACCAACTGTTGATGGAGTTGGTCAACAAGTTGAGGTACCAGTTTAGCTCATTTTGTCCCAAGGACAGGGGAAACCTCTGAGTCACAATGTCTTGATGTTGGATCTAGTGTTGGTTCATGGCATCTTTGTATGCCTGTAGATGCTCTTCTATGGTTTGTGAGCCTAGATGCTCATATCAAGGGTACATCTTCTCTGGATGCAGAGGGATATCATTGGTAGTGCCAAGGAACTTCCCCATTAGGGACCCGATATTATTGAAATAGGTAGCCATTGGGGGTGTTTGATTTTGGCTGGGTTGACTATTGGTCCCCAAGTTTATCTAAGGAAGTTGGGTATTCCACTATGTAGAAAATCCCCAAATAAGGTTGGCAGGATATTTGGTCTTTGGGGTCCTTTTATTTCGAGTGGGAGGCTCAAGTTTAATAAACTTTCTGGGGTTTGGGTCTGATCGAAGGATTCTTTCAAAACACGTGGGCAAAAAAAATTCAATCCCACTAAAAGCTTGATTCCTAAAACTATGGCTTGGGGAACCCTCATGTGGTTTAAAGTCAAAATATCCTGAAGGGGATGAGCTCATGCCCTCCTTCTAGTGCTAGCTTCTGTTGACGCAACTTTGTGACTGGTCTCATCAATAGATGTAAGTTATCACCGGGTACGAGGGTACCGGCCAACTTCACCTGTAAAGGTTGTCTAGGGAATAAATTATTTGAGCCTTCAAACATCTGAGTGTCGAGTCTTGACAGTGCAAGGAGCTAAGTTGGGTGTGTGACTATATTTGTTCAGGGGGATAGCTAGTTTTTTACTCATCTTCTTCAGGGATTTCGGTGAGTTGGGGTTTCCTGCAAGTATTTGGGTTATCAAACAAACTTCAAAAGATATGCCAGAGTTAGAGTGTTTTGCTTCTACTTATAGTTATGCAATACATTTAAAACATCAACAACACTCTAATGAACTATACTAAATATTGAACATATAAAGAACCAGTGATTCATACATATTCAATAGCAAGGGGAAAAGAGGTCGTTAATATACTTAAACATTAGAGCAGAGGACATTAGAAACATACAACATAAAAGTATGTCAACTCAGAGATTAGAACACCAACAACATCATTGACAGAACTCTTCCTTCTTCATTAATAGGTTTCCAGCATCACTAGTGTGTACATCAATGGCTCCAAGAGAGCATCTAACTACTGAGAAATACCTAGAACTACCGAGCATTGAGCTCTGCAACTACAAGAAATGAAATGTTGAATGCTAATAGTATGGACTGCAAAACCATCAATTTTGCCAACCCTTGAAATGAGGTAGGACTTCTTATTTATACACATAGGTTGGCCGAAAACTAACCTAATCTAACTTTATACTCAATAATAAAATACAATATCTGGTGGCCGATACTACTTGCACCACTTAAAAAATCCTTGAAAAGAGGAGAGGTCTGACAGATCGGCAGAAGAAGACAAGAAGAAAGGATGGAAGAATTAGCCTCAAGAAGAGCACCAGAGAAAGAGTAGAAGAAATCTGATCTTCCTGGAGTTCGAGGCTACATACCTCATTAATGCGAAATGTGGCTCAATGTCTTCGATGCACCAGGTAGTTAATGTTGGAGCGGAACCTTGGGAAGATCACCTTTCATGGCCATCCCTCTAACTGACATGCCTTATCAGGGTCACCCACTTTATGACACCCTTAGTAACTGCTAGATAATGATCAGTTGCCTCTAGGAACCTGGACACAAGTCATCAAAAGAATACAAAATTGTTGGATCCAGAATTATAGAGTCTAGTGAAAATCCCTAAAACTTGGAGAACTTTATTGTACCTTACTATTCTTGAATGCCTCCAAAATTTGGCTAATGCCATCTCCATCTATGTCTAATTTTGTTCCACCAGTAGTGGACAATTCCAAACTTCTCTTCAATATCTCCGGCCCCGTCCCAGAATTCATCTACTAACTTTACGAAGTCATGAGCCCAGAGCATCATTTTAGATATTCTTGATAATTTTCCTCTGTTAAAGTCTCTGGCAGACTGATACAGAGACTCCATCAACTCATCATATTTACTAAGGACATAATCCTCCATGGAACATGTTCCAGTGGTGAAGGGATCAACTTGTGATACCCTCCCAATGAATGCTTTGAACAGGTCCAACGGATACCAGACCACCGTAACTTTCTCCTTTAGGGTTGTGACGATTGTTTGCATACCTCAATTTTGAGGCCAATTCTAGAGTACTGGGCCCAAAGGAATTTGAGTGATTCCTCTCCCAAAATTCCCACCTTTGTGATGGCCTCTTCCCCAGAGTTGATGAATTCATCCAACCTGCTCTTCCACCCTTCATATTTCTCTAAGTTCCCTTTGCATATGACAATGGCATTAGTTACTTGGCCCAAGAGATTATTGGCCAAGTAAAGGTATGGGAGTGATACATCCAAAAATTTCCTTAAGGCCTTGATATGTTTGGCGATCCACCCGTCCACAGCATGCGCCTTTTTCTTCATGGCCCTAAGAGCATCCATGTCACCCTGTGGAAGTGGTGGTCTAGAAGTGGAGGCTTTCTAACAGATTTTGCCTAGTGGTTGTGTAAGCTCTGCTAAAATTCCAAGGAGATTTTCATTTTTTGCTCTTTCCTCCTTCAACTACTATGTTTGTTTATCATATCGTGCCTCCACTGCCCGGGTTGCCTCCCTTAGCAAGTCTAGCTCTCCCTGCTTATCTCTCCTCCCTAGAGGCACCTCTGTGATTTCATAATCTTTAGTTCTTGTGGTTGCCGCATATGTATCTGGGGGAGGTGTTACAATTATTGCAACTATGCTTCCTCCCAAACTGGTCCGGAGGGTATGGACTGTTTGGGCATTTTTGGGCTTCTTGGCCTCCGCATTCTGGGCCATCATCTCAGCCAATGATAGGGGAACTCCTATTGCCATCAGGGCCTTCCTTTTTCTAGATTCTACTAGCCATTTTGGCAGTTGGGGCGGCCTTCCTGTTAAGGCCTAGGAATCAGGGCCTTCTTCAGAGTCTAGTGGTGTATCTCTGACATATGCGGTCGCATTAGACTCTTTATCCTTATCATGTTCCCTGGGGGTCTCTGTGTCTTCTGCCCTAGTGGTATTCTTTGTTATGGTGTCAAGGAACCCATCTCCACCGGCACCAGCATCACGTGTATCATCAGGGATTTCCCCATTTTTCTCAGCATTAATTGAATCAATATTTATATCTTCAAGGTTTCTCCCCTCATCCTATTGTTGTCATTCTTCTTCGGCATCATTCATCAGACATCCCTCTTATTTTGAAAATTCCCTGGAGGTGGCATATGTGTCTGGCCAATGTTTGACTATTGCACCACTAAGACAACCTTGCCAAATGTACTCCAGGGCACTTGGTCACCAGGAGTAACCAAAGACATTTGGAGCATGATGGTTGGGGGTATGGTTGATCCCGTAGGTCCAGTTTCCCTAGTTGTTAGTTTCTCATCATTAATTTTCCTTGAACCTGTCTCAGTCCCTTGGACTAGTGTTTCCTCTTGCTCAAGTTCCTTTTGTTCTTTTTCTTATTTTGATTCCTTTTCAGGTTCCCAAACCTCTTGTTCTAGGATCACCTCCTTTTCTTGTGTCTCCCTCTTATTGGAGATGATCTCCACCTCCTGTACGGCTATTTATTCTACCACTTTATTTATTTACCCACGTAGGTTTATGAGCTCATCCATCCAGAAGATGTCATCAAATTCATCATGCGGGGGAGAGGTCTCTGAAATATCATCCAGTTTGGGAGAGTCTGAATTGACTTCCACTAGGGGAACATTCGGCATGTCAGGGCCCGTGGTTGTGCTTTTGGGATGGGCTACCTTCTACTTCTTTCTTTGTAATGGGGCCCCAATGTCTAGAATATCTACAGACTCTACCTTGACAAATGTATGCCTGCTTATTAGTGCCACCAATGAGGGGGATCCCGTCGAGCGGGCAGATCCCACTAGAGTTGCGAGGAGACCATGGGAGAGCTGGGCACTTATCTTTTGACTTGTCAACCTAGATGCCTCCATCTGTTCATGAATTTTCACCATCATGGGGAGTAGACCTTAGGAAGGTACTTGGGCTAGGGCACTTTCTTTCTTCTTACCTTTTCTCTTTCTTGGTCCAACGGCTCCGGAGGTTGAAGCAAACTTCTATAAAATTGGGCCTTTCTAGGTGCTCCTTAGACACACCTACTCAAAATACTTATGACTATTATCAATAATGGGGTGACTCACATCTTCAATTTTTAAGTTCTCCAGGGTGTCCCAATCCACCAGAGGGAGATCCAATTTGTCAATCCCTTGTTCTTTGTATAATGGGTCCTCTAGAGGCCCATCGTCTGTAAAATCTTTTGGAAAGCCTCGAATGTTGAGGGCCTTCATTAAACCTTTGGACATCCAGGAGTGGTACCAGGCCTGAAGGTCAAAACTATCCTAGCAATCTGCCCACAAATATTTAATGTTATCTTTGTGCAGCATGGATGCCTGGGGTAGGGCCTCTTTTATCTTGCCTACCGGATAAAAATTGCTTCTGGTATGGTTGAATTCCACCAATCCCAAACTCTTTAACTCATTGTCAGCCTCCTTGGTCACCGTGAGACTACAAGACTAGTTCCCACAAGTGATCAGGAATGGGATTGATATGACCTTTTCACACCAAAGAGTGCATGGAGCTCCAGGATTTGCCTGCAGAACTCCAAAAGAATAATCCTATCCCCGTAATGTGTGGGGAGTAGGTAGGGTTTCCCTGAGAATCTGGTCACCTGAATGTAAGTATGTTTTTGGAATTGAATAAAATAATTGGTGTAAGTGCTCACCAGGTTCATCGCCTCCTATGATAATTGGTACTCAGTGTCCCGATTAAGTGTCAAAATGATGTGGTAAATGAACGCGTCGTTCACCCTACAAAAATTAGGGAAGCTAAGTTCCCACTGAACCTGGGGATAATGCTCCCATGGAACCAACTAGCCAGGCCTATTCCCAAGAATGCCCACTTTCTACAAACCCTGAAAAGGTCTCTGTTGGGCCAGTGCCCATAATACATAGGATGTCATGTAGAATTTTAAATTCTAGAGGACACTCTTTAGCTGCGTGTCTACATGATTGGTGATGATGGTCACCCAGTTGAAGGTCTGACTATGGGTAGTGATGCAGTAGAGGAAGTAATACATCCATGCTGAAAAGTCCTAGGCATGGGGCTCTCTGAAGAGCCTACACAAAAATATGATTCCCACCTAAATGCATTCTTTGTAGTCTCCGCGGGGAATCTCTAGTTTCATCTTCTTATAGTCCCTTCTTGGGGACTTCAGCCAGTGAGTATTGAGATGTTGCTCAGCGAGGAGGGAGATCTCCTCAAAATCCTTTAGTGATATGGACCGGGAGATAATAATATCTCCCTTGAATTGGGGGATCCCCAGCCCTGAATCAAAATTGGCGGCATCCAAATTGACGATGGGTGCAAGAGAGTGTAGTGGCAGAGGATCAGCAAATAAAACAACCCAGGTGGGGGCATTGTAAAGTGTCACCAGTTGTAGGATCAGCTCTAGTGCTTGCACCGAGAAGGGAAAACTTGCAGCCTTGATAATTTTGGAGGCGGTCATGTATTTCTCAATATTATCTATGGTGGCCCTCTGCTAATATATGGTTTGGACTAGGCTTTGCATTTCATCCCATAGTCTGAGCTTAGTATCTATGATTTCCTATAGCCTGGAGTCCACTTTGGACCCCATAAGAACATCGTCCCTTGGGTATTTGGAGGTTAATGGAAGCTGGGCCAGCACCTTTTCTGCCTTTATTTTCATGGCCACCTGAGTGGAGGTGGTTGGAAGTTCCAGACTTCCAGGAGGAGTTGTTACTTCAGACATGTTGATGGATTATCTGCAACCTACAAGACCGAAAAACCATCAATACACATAATACGATAAAAATACTGTGTTTAATGGACTCCGGGGATTTCACCACCATCTTGCGCCTGTTCAAAAAGTGCTATTACATATCAAAATCCTAGAATATCAAATTTAACAAAGATCAAATTCTGATCAACACCCGGAGGCTCTGGGGTATTTTTTTTTGTGAAAAAATGGGATGAAGACCAAGGGACTTCTCAGCACCCAGAGTCTAGAGAAATAGCCATTGTTGAAGTGACCAATAATTAGCCGTACCAGGCTGAGATGGGGCATCACAGGGCTATACGAAAAATAGCATAAAGGCTCTTAATGGTGAAAAGTGGGCTGACATAAAGGAAATTAATGCCAGATGGGATGTCATTTGAATGCCCACTCATGGGAGATCAATCCCGCCATTAAGATGAAATGATAGTAGAGAGAGAAAAGTCGCCATGGCTCGAACGGGTGAGGTGCCAAATTCAAGCCAGATGAACACCATGAGGGTGAGCTCAACAATTTGGTTTAAATTTTAAAGAGCACGGTGAGCTTGATGCAAAATAGGAAAGATATAAATTAAATATACATGTAATATATAGAGGGCTAAAGCATCATGAGGGCCGAAGCACAATTTGCAGGCTGACCCGAGAACAAACTATATACAGATATATAAATAAATTACAACATGTACAAGACATATATAAACATTTTACACTAACTTACAACTGCACAGAGGGCAGACAACCCTCTGGCAAAGCCATCCCACTAATGGGAGATGATGATGGGAACAAAACCAGAAGCACACTAAATAGAAGACACAACAAAAACCAAAACCAAAACAGAAACAAAAACCAGAAAGCACAAAGGGGAACCAGAAGGGCTTACCTAAAAACATGAAGAGTGTGGGAAGAAGATGATGAGAGGTATTCTATGAATTAGGAAGCTTCAAATGACTTCTAACACACCACTACAAATTGCTACAAACTAGCTGTTAATCACAGAGCAAATCAAACTTAAACGTTGTTGAATCCCCTTAATCACCTTGGAATCGCTTTAGACGCTCTGAGAATTTTGATCACGGTAAATGTGAAAGTGGTTGGTAAAACCTATTTATACCCTTAGGGTAAAAAATCCTTCTCTTTCCACAAACTCCAAAAAAGGAAAACCTCTAGATTCTAGGCCCGAGGATTCCATGCAGTTATACCCTCTAACAAAAGAGGAAATAGTTACAAAGAATCCTGGAGCTCAGGATTTAGCAAGAACAAAAGGACAAACACTCTGGGACTGGGTCCCAGAGGGAAGAGAACCAAAAATAAAAATAAAATGACCCTCATGGAAGCAAAGCCCAGAGGAAAACAAAAGGAAACAATAAGGAACCAAGGAAAAACCAAAAGCAAAAAGGGGGACCCAACATTTTGCCCACAAAATGTAGGACGGGTATGCAGGGCATAACACCTTGTTAGAGGATTTAAAATTTTTAGTTTGTCACTTGATAT
Organism: Thuja plicata; assembly: GCA_018584345.1. Lineage (NCBI taxonomy): Eukaryota > Viridiplantae > Streptophyta > Pinopsida > Cupressales > Cupressaceae > Thuja > Thuja plicata. Next base: position 1,294,423 of record MU224493.1, read on the forward strand.
CAGGCATCTCTATGCTACCTTCCCTGATCAAACACTCTCTTGGCCTATCAATAGGTATCAGACATCTCATTCTATCTTCCTAATCAAACTTTTTGATACTCCTTGGGATGTAATATCTCAATATAGAAAGGATCTTTAAATCCTGCTCAGTTAAGAGACTTTTTGAATCAATGGTTAAACTAAAATAGTATGATCTATTTACATATACAACTTATACTTGTAGATTTTCAGATCTATTGTAAGCTCATAAAACTAATCTGATCAATATGTCCTTTTAATACCTTTTCTCCACTTTTGTTCTGTTTGATGATGCTATGCATTGTTGCTCGGTGTCCTTAGAAAACATTAGCTCTTTCCTCAACTTGATTGATCAGGACTGTATGAAGTTTCTCTTCATTAGTTTCTCTTCAGCATCCTCTTTTTCATTCAATCCCCTTAATTAGAAATGAATTAAGTTTTCTCTTTATAGACATGATATCACCATTGTTAGATTCTTGATTTTCTTGATCTTGGTGTGATCTGCAATTTTAGCCAATCAAATTTAAAGAAAAAATCCTATTTTATCTCGTAGAGATCTTCTTTCCAACTAGACAATACAACTTTAAATCCTTTACTTATCTCTGGCTTTATCTTGTCAATGAAAATAATGATAACTACCAGTTAAGTCCATATTTAGCTCTGCTAGCTAGATATTTTTTCATTTCTGAACTCAAGTTAATTTCGGTGTTTTAACTCTTTGATAGCTTCACTCAACACTCTAGTTCTCCTCGGGCTTCTCCATTCATTTACACTATGATTCTGGCCATCGATTATGCTTGTGATTCTACTCGTCGATAATTCTCATTGGTTTTCTTTCTTGTGCATCACTGTAACTTGACTTTCAGTGATCTCTATTCGTCGGGTTCCACTAGCCGTCGGTGTTTGATGTCACATAGTGAATGCTTGTCTTTTATGCATTACTGAAAGAATAATCTTTATCTCTCTGATTCTCTAAAGTATTTGACACTTTGATTATAATCGATTAGATTATTTCAAGTTGACATCAATGAAAATACAATCCATTAACTAATTTAATGTCTCGCATTATCCTTCTGCATTTTGGTGATCAACTTAACATCTTCAAACATTCACTCAATTACATGTCATCAATCTCTCCCTTTGGCATTGATGGCAACATACTACATTATCATACTATACTATTACTAATGCAATATGAAATATAATAGTTTCATCAAGCTTTCCTAATGTAACTATTACAAATGTCTGGCTTTCAGTAAGCTCATAAATAGATTAGATTTGTTTCAAGCAGAATGGTTGTCTTCAATCTTCAATCCCTTCACTGGATAGATGTAGCATCTAATGTCTCTGTTCTAATATGTTCTCTACCTTGATTGTTCCTCTTCTTGATAATCTATTTTTCCTTTGACAATAATTTCTCTCTTGTATGAATTCTTTCTCCCTTTGTTACTTCTCTCCCTGAGATGGATATTTCATATGTAATCAATTTCTCTCCCTTTGACTATTGATTAACTCTTCCTTCTAATTCTCAGGAACTTCACTTCATGGATAATGATATAATCTTTTCTGGTCAATGAGATAATCACTCCATTATGATAATGAAATAATCTCTCCCTTTGACAACAATGCCAAACAAAAAATTATCTATATCATGTTCCATCCCTTTATATAATATATTCCTTGAATTTCCCTATCCATCAGCAATACAATTGTATAGTCAAAAAATGGAAGCACTTCTATTTTAGACTTGTTTATCCTTTCAAGTAAGTGGTTTGGGGTCATGAAAAGTGCCTTGAATGGGTTCCTAATCTTGACATGGCTTCCCCCTTGTTTTGTCCCTCTTTCCACTCCTGTTTAGCCTAATTCCTGCATTCTGAACTATAGACTGGTGATTTTGGGCTTCAGGGTCAGGGTTGACCTTTTAGGTCTATGTCAACCTCGACCCTGACCTAGGTCAAGGTCGACCTTGACCCTGACCTAGGTCAAGGTCAACCTCAACCTTGACCCAGGGTTCAGATCCTGGGGTCTCACAGTTTTGGATGTCGGTCTTTGCAAAAACTATTTTCAAGCTTCCGGGTTGGCTGTTTCGGGTTCCAAAGTGTCGATTCCTAAATTATATTTAATATATGTCCTCTCCTAGGGGTAAAGCCTTTAATGTAAATTTAATTCTCCTATGTTAGCCTCCTTAGAAGATTGTACCCTATTTTCATATAAAAGGGAGCCTTCTCTCATTTTCTATAACAAAAAAAACCATCACTAAGCGATATTCAGAAAGGAAGTCCTCTATTGAAGCCTATACATCCTTGAGCAATTGAGAAACATCATCAAGAAATATTTCAAGCAATCATTCATCCATTCAAGCATCCATTTTCATGAAGGAGATCCTTTGGAGGCCATTGAAGGATTCAAGCCACATAGTGCCCTTTTGGTGATCTCTCCATCCACCTTCTTCCAAGCTTACTTAAAATTAAAGAACCCATTCAAGACTTGGTGTTGGAGATCTAAAAGCAAGAGATTGAAGACATCCTACCTTTCTACATTCCAAATTTTGAAGCATATTTGTGGATCCAAGGATTTGAATCCACCACAAGGACTTTTACAAGCAAGGTGAATTTAAGCATTTACTTTGTCTATTTTTGCAATTTCAATTATATATATTTGAGGTTAATTTCAAAACTGAGGTTTGACTAAGGCAAACCCCTCTCCCACAACAAACAATCCTCTTTTTCTTGTAGGTATAGGTTTAGGGCTATAGATTTGAGACCAGATCTGGTTACCCTTTTCAGCGAACTATCAAGATCCGCGAACAGATTTTATGTCAGACCTGTTCAGATCAAGGTTGAATTTATTGGGTCAGGGTCGACATTTGTGGGTCAAGGTCAACCTTTTTCATAAGATGGCATTGGAATGGAAAAATATTTCTGGGTTTTGTTTGTCTCTACATTCCAGTTCCGAACCATACTTCAATTTTTCTAGAAATAGTCTACAGACCTCAAAAAAGAGCATTCTTTGATCTGCAATATTTCAAGGTTAGTACTTTTCTATCATTCATTTCAATTCAAATCCTTAATCATTCTAAATCTATCACACATTTACATTCATTCACACACATCTTAAGAGGGAAACCTAATATCTCCTTCTTTATTCTTATTTCCAATAGATTGATTCATTTATGCATTGATCCTTTTTGGGTTGATCAATTTGGATCCTTCCTTTGTGCATTTGAGAATAATGGGGAATGTCTTATTTATCCCTCCACTCTAAACATTAAATGTAAGGTGTTAAGTGATGTGAGTATCAAAACACTCTAATTTCACAAACATCATTTTTCTACTTTACATTTAATGAAAATTTAATTCTCCTATGTCGGCCTCCTTAGAAGATTGTGCCCTAGTTTCATATAAAAGGGAGCCTTCTCCTCTCATTTTCTCTAATGAAAAAAACCATCACTAAGTGATATTGAGAAAGGAAGTCCTCTATTGAAGCCTATACATCATTGAGAAATTGAGAAACATCATCAAGCAAGATTTCAAGCAAGCATTCATCCATTCAAGCATCCATTTTCATGAAGGAGATCCATTGGGGGACACTGAAGGATTCAAGCCACATAGTGCCCTTTTGGTGATCTCTCCATCCACCTTCTTCCAAGCTTACTTCAAATTCAAGAACCCATTCAAGACTTGGTGTTGGAGATCTACAAGCAAGAGATTGAAGACATACTACCTTTCTACATTCCACATTTTGAAGCATACTTGTGGATCCAAGGATTCGAATCCACCACAAGGACTTTTACAAGCAAGGTAAATTTAAGCATTTACTTTGTCCATTTTTGCAATTTCAATTATATATATTTGAGTTTAATTCCAAAACTGGGGTTTGACTAAGGAAAACCCCTCCCCCACAACAAACAATCCTCTTTTTCTTATAGGTACAGGTTCAGAATAGCAGATTTGAGACCAGATCTAGATACCCTTTTCAGCTTTCTTTCAGACGGCACAAACAGATTCTCTGCCAGACTTGTGCAGGTCAGGGTTGACATTATTGGGTCAGGGTTGACATTTGTGGGTCAAGGTCGACCTTTTTCATAAGAATACATTGGAATGAAAAAATATTTTTGGGTTTTGTTTGTCTCTGCATTTTAGTTCGGGATCACCTGTCAGTTTTTCCAGAAATAGTCTACAGACCTCAGAAAATAGCATTCTTTGATCTGCAATATTTCAAGGTTAGTACATTTCTCCTATTTCCTCAATTACTGTCATATATCATTTCTATACATTTAATTAACATAATTTAAGATATCCCTCTTGTTATTCTCCTTTCCAAATAGTTGATTCATTTATGCATTAACCCTTCTTTTGGGTTGATCAACTTGGATCTTCCCATTTGTGCATTTGGGAATAAAAGAGGAACATCTTATCTTCTCCCTAATCACAATTGCAATACACAATCAATTAAATTCAAGTAAATATGAAGTAGGGTTAAGGAATTCAACATGCTTTAATCAAATCAAGCAACAATTAACAATCAAATCATCTTATTCCCTTACATATTCCTAAAATTCCTCAACACCCTATCCCATACATTACATTTTGGTGAACCCGTGATAGAAAACTCTTTCTTTTTGGTGTTAGATTTACATTGTTTATGCTAGATCTTGCATTTTCTTTCAAATTGCATTTCAATTCAATTAATCAAAATTTTGTGTTAGTTCATTTGTATTCTATTGGTGTATGAGCTTTACCACATCTAGTCCTACTTATAGTATCCCAGTTAGAAGAAGCTGTAGACTTATGGGTTCCTTTGATCCCAAGTCTTCCTCTCCTTTCCTTAGGATCCCAGATGATAATTTGATAACTCATGATTCCAATCCTTCTATGGAGCATAATTCTTCTCACTCATCTCATGATGAAGATGATTCTTTAAGAGTTCCTCTTGAACAAGTGCAAAACCTTTCAACTGAACTTGATAAAATGGGAAATTGGCTTATCCAAGAAAACCATAATCAAGATTCCATCCAAGCTATAGAGGCTCTTAAGAAAGTTCTCCGTGATAATGATCAAGGTATTAATT
>MU224493.1:1334518-1385188 GCA_018584345.1 Thuja plicata
TTTTTATTTAATTAATATGTCATAATATCAATTAAATAATTAACATAAGATATATTTTCCAATGTATTGTGATTTTAGGAATTAATTAATTAATCAAGTACGATGATTGATTAGGACCTAGGGTTTAAGTGAGATCAGTTCGAATTTGATAATTGCCTGTTTGATTTAGGACTTAGGTTTAATCAAGATTAGGGTTTCTTGATTAATTGCTGAGATTGGGGGTCTAGGGTTTAGGTGACCATTTTTAGGTGATTACACTTAGTACATTAGCATCTCCTCCATGTACCAGCTTCAACTTATCCCACGTTTTCTTTGCAGAGGTGCAGGTTTTGACATCTTCAAACTCAACATCAAAGACAGATGATGCAAGTTATATCATCATGCAATTATGCTCATATTTTACTCTTAATTGCTCAAGAGTGTGAGGTCCTGTAGGCAACACATATTCAGTATCAAGGTATAGAGTAACATCATTTCCAATACCTGATAGGTGGAGTTTTATTCTTCTTTGCCATGATGCAAAGTTGTTTTTATTCAACTTGGTCACATCTCGTCTGTTCATCTTGTGATCTTTTGCTTGATTTCTTAAACTCCCTTTCTAAGCACACAAGATCTGATACCAATTATTAGTAATAAATGAGAGGGGGGTGAATCAGTGGCCTCAAAAATATTCCAATAATCAACCCAAAAAATTAGTACCACAATATTTAGCCTCTAGTTGTCTTCAGTCCTATAAGATGAATGCCTTCAAATATGCTTATCAAATTACTACTACTTGGAATTCTTTGTTAAACCTTATTCTGTATGTTTACCGAATAGCAGTCTATTACTTTACTGAAAAATAGTAAATTATCTAGAGTATACCGATCAATCCAGATTAGCTATGTGTAATGCAAAACACTAAAGTAATGACTCATAAACACATTGACACATGGATTTTTAACGTGGAAACCCTATTAAGGGAAAGACCACTTCGAACTAGTAAGGTCCAAAATTTTCATTCTTCTGAAGTGAGCTCGGTGAAGAGCCAACCCAGTTAAAGATTACAAACACACTGTTAGGTGTGACCTTGTTAGAGGATTTAAAAATTTTAGTTTGTCACTTGATATCAGGCATCTCTATGCTACCTTCCTTGATCAAACACTCTCTTGTCCTGTCAATAGGTATCTGGCATCTCATACTATCTTCATGATCAAACTTTTTGATACTCCTTGGGATGTATCTCAATATAGAAAGGATCTTTAAATCTGGCTCGATTAAGAGACTTTCTGAATCAATTGTTAAACTGAAACAGTATGATCTGTTCACATATACAACTTATACTTGCAAATTTTTAGATCTATTGTAAGCTCATAAAACTAATCTAATCAATATGTCCTTTTAATACCTTTTCTCCACTTTTGTTCTTCTCGGTGATGTTATTCTCTGTTGCTCAGTGTCTGTAGAAAAATTTAGCTCTTTCCTTAGCTTGATTGATCAGGACTGTATGAAGTTTCTCTTCATTAGTTTCTCTTCAGCATCCTCTTTTTCATTCAATCCCCATAATTTGAAATGAATTAAGTTGTCTCTTTATAGACATGATATCACCGTTGTTAGGTTCTTGATTTTCTTGATCTTGGCATGATCCACAATTTTAGCCAATCAAATTTAAAGAAAAACTCTTTTTTTATCTTGCAAATATCTTCTTGCCAACTAGACAAAACATCTTTAAATCCTTTACTTATCTTTGGCTTTACCTTGTCAATGAAAACAATGATAACTACCAGTTAAGTCCATATTTAGCTCTACCAACTAGATATTTTGTCATTTCTGAACTCAAGTTAATTTTGGTGTTTTAACTCTTTGATAGCTTTGGTCAACACTCCAATTCTCCTAGGGCTTCTCCGTTGGTTTACACAATGATTCTGGTCATCGGTTATTCTTGTGATTCTGCTCATCGGTAATGCTCATCAGTGTTCTTTCTCAGGCATCACTGTGACTTGACTTTCTGTGATCTTTATCTATCAGGTTCCACTAGCCGTCGGTGTTTGAAGTCACATAGTGAATGCTTATCTTTTATGCATTACTGAAAGAATAATATTTATCTCTCTGATTCTCTAAAGTATTTGACACTTCGATTATAACCGATTAGATTATATCAAGTTGACATCAATGACAATACAATCCATTAACTAATTTAATGTCTTGCATTATCCTTCTGCATTTTGGTGATCAACTTAACATCTTCAAACATTTAATCAATTACATGACATCATGAGGGTGGAGAGAGATAGAGATAAAGATAGGGAGGTATAAATATGGATTTTGTGTGTGAGGGAGAGATATTTGTAGAGATAGAGATACATATGAAGAATAAGGATGTTTGTGTGTGTGTGCGCACATGTGTGCGTGTGTGTGTATGAGAGAGAGAGAGAGAGATATGAATTAAAATAAATATTTCTAAAAATAATAGAACTTTAAATAATTGATTTCAAAAAAAAAACCCATCTTTATATATTCGGCGTACCCATTACACACCAAAAGTGCAATTGCTAGTTCTAAACATATTAAGTAAAGCTAAATTGAGAAGAAATGACTCCCATTGAAGTAAATATTTTGTTGAATTTGTTAATATTGACATGTTTTGTTTTTTTTGCTTCAGTTCTCTTCTTGTGTTTTAGTCAAGTTTTTGAAAACTAAAAAGCTTCAAATTATGTATTATTTATTGTTAAACTTCATAAATTTAGTATTAAGAATAGTCTAAATTTATGTTGCATAGGTCTCTTGATCCTTTCATATAATAAGTTCTTCATTCTCATAAAATAGTATGCTTTATCTTTATAGCAATCAATCAACCAATCTAATGTAGCTATATCAAAGAAAGAGTGTGGAGTTTGAATGATTTTCTCTTTGGATGATCTAATGCCTCTCATGAAATGTACCTACTTAAGAAGGCACCCTTGTCCACAAATTCTTTCATTGGAAATCTCAAATTCTCTCAGTCAAAATAACCATGGCACTTAGAACAAACCCTCATAAAAAACACAATTTTAGAGTTTGACTTGAGAATAATTGTATATTATATTTTATTCATATCTAATATTTCTATTATTAAATATAATATATAATTAGTAAATATAAGATATAATCATAATATAAATTATATTAGGGGAAGGGGCCCAGTAGATGTTATACCTAACTTTGTGCACCTTAAGGTTAAAGTACATTAGATTTTGATTTTTTTTTTGTAATCTTTGTATGAAACTTAAGTGCTTATACCTATTGTTTTTCCTTTTGGGTAGTTACATGGGTTTTTTTATGCATTCAAGGGTCAAGAAGTGATCATTTTGATTAAATGTTCCAATAAAATTTGCACAACTGATCCAATATATACAGTTATGCCCTAATAATTATATGTTATTGATACCAATAAACTTGAAATCAAATACGAAAATGAAAACTTATTGTACACATCTTGTATTTTGTAGAGCATAAATTTATTTTTAAAATCATAATAAATTATATATTATAATTTATAATTGAAATATCTTTTGGAAATGAGTTGAGTAACTGAAAGGGGACGGGTGAATCAGTTACCACAAAAACAAATCCAAGTCCCTTAGATGTCTTAAACAAATTTATCATTGATATTCTACTGTCACTCGGTTAACATAGCAAATCTTAAGATATTAACTATGATTATCCCTTAGTGATTCATTGCAGAAACATAAACCATAATGCAAATAAAAATGTACACAGATAACACCAAAATTTAACGTGGAAACCCAATATGGGAAAAACCACCAATTGCAACAAGTCACTATTTTTCACTCTTCTGAAGTGGGCCCTGTTAGGAGCCAACCTAGTTAAAGGTTACAATAACACACTATTAGGTGTGACCCTATTAGAGGATTTAATCACCTTGTAAGGAGTGGTCATGTTAGAGGTCTTTAAACACTTCAATGTAGAAATATCACCTTGTGAGAGGATTTACAAAAGACTGTTAAGTCTACTCTATTAAGAGATTTAGATCACTACTACAATTGTTAGACAGTAACAATGGATTGACATGTTTTGAGAAGCAACTGTCTTTGATGATTCAAATCTCTTCTCTGGTTTATAAGACTTGACTCTCAGTGATCGGATATTCTATTGCAGCTCTGTATGTTCTTTCCTCAATCAGAATCCCATCTGATTTTGCCTCCACACTTCATATCAAAAACACATATCTTTTTTTTTCTTCAGGCGAAACTTGACCTTATATATATATGATAAGCCTTGTCAAGTCGGCCTTAATAACCTTCCAAATAATCAATTAAATTTAAGTTTTTCGGCTTCATATAACCAATTAACCATAAAATATAAACTGTTGTTAGTCAGTTGTCACTAAAAGCATAACTCGGTTAATACTGAAATCCTTCAATGCCCGACCAATACTGTAATGCTCGAGTGAACTCGGTTAGAACTAAAAATCACTTTGGTCTTCTTCAATGCCTGAGAGTGCTTGACGTAGAATGACTATGCTCGGATAGGATTAGATATTTGTGTAAACATCACTACACTTGTGTAAACATCAATGACAATACACAATTGAATAATTGGCATCAACAATATAAACATAAATATAAATATATTATAACATAATAAATATAAATAATTTTAAATGGCATACATTAAATACTAATTAACAATTAATGCATTATATCTATTATTTTAATAATTAAAAATTTAACAAAAATACAAATTAATATAGGTTGGGGAAAGAGTAAGAAGATATTTGGGCACTCTGCAACTCTGTGCATTGAGATTGCATGGCACCCTCTTAGCCCTTTGTACTGAGAGGGCCATTAATGAACCCACCACCCTTTAATAAAGATGGCCTCATCCTCAGACGGGCCCATTTATTCTTCTAGCATCTCTGAGAAGAAGGCCTACTTTGAATCAACCTCCTCCGCGTCCTTGGAACTAGGCCCTAAGTCATCAGGCAGGCCCTAATTGGTTCGAAGATCATCCTTGATGGTGCGAATTTCATTGATAACCAACAAGAACCCGGACCAGATGAAAGCAACGGTCATAGAGCTAGAGGTAAGGCTTCTACCTCCAAATTTCTTATTGTTTCTCCTAATTCCAACATGGTAGATGTAATTAAGTCAGAGAGAAACAAGTTGTGTGAATATGCTATCTTCTTGGTTGCTTAGGATGTTAGTAAAATGCCCTCCCATTTTTTTATGAATAATTGGTTGCATTCGGTCTGGGGCTCTAAATTAGGGCTTAAGTTTTCATTCTGTAGGATGATACAGAAAGGGTTGTTCATTATTATCTTCAATGACTCTATTAGCCAAAAAATTGTAATTGATAAGCAATTCTGGTCTATAGGCACCTATATTTTTCATGCCCTAGGAAGGTCGAGTAATGCTAACTTCAAATAAATTATGGCCCTCTCCTACCCAAGATGGATTACTATCAAATAAATCCCTCCTTTTCTCTGGAATGTGCTTGTAGAATCCCTTGATTCCCTTGGTCATGTTATCTGCATTGACCATTCCAATGTGCTCCTCCCCCATATGGATGCGAGGATTTTAATTTCTCTCAAACCAGGCACTGATATCCTGGACACTCTAGTTTTTTATCTAGACGGAGAACACATGTCTTGTCCTGTGGAATATTTGGGTGGCCTCAACTCTTTTTTCATGTGTAAGAAAGACGGTCATAAAAGAAGTAACTGCCCTCTGTTAGGCCCCAGACCTAAGCACCAACCCCCAACTAGCGAAGCCTTGTCCTTTCCTAAATAGAACATTCATGGTCTCAAATCCCCTCCCTTGTATGAACTTAATATCATTACCCCACAGTCTCTCCCTACCTCGACAACCATCCCCTGATCCACCACCCTTCCCAACCCCATTATCTCCTCCCTTGATGACTTATATGTATCTCTTGGTCTGGAATTAGCAAGTTTGAAGACTCGGAATAAGAAAGAAGGAACAAGAAGTGGGGACAAGATCCCTCCTACCCCTAAATACAATCACAAAAGATAGTCCAAGAATGCACAACAATTGGCACTGGACAAAATCAGGAAAGTTGATGGCCCCTCCAAGAGGAGGAGAGGCAATATTAATGAAAAATTTATTGACCAGCTTTCCCTTCTCGGTGACCCCACCCACTGTAGTTCAGATAACTTGGAGATTTTTGAGAAGATTCCCTCACATGGTGATAAATATGTGGCCATAGTTAGAGGTGGTGATGATATGGAAACTTCTAAAGATAAGAATGGTGCCTTTGGCATAGCCTCATCTATCAGTAGCTCTCTTCATGACTTTGACCTTTTAGTTATTCTTGCCATCCCTCCTGACCCTCCCCACCCTTGTCACCCATCTGAGTTATCTTTTCATACCCTCCCTTTTACCCCATCTAGGCTAGATGGTGTCAACGAGAGGGGTGAAGTTGATCCACTTATGCAGATCCATGGGTCCTCCCTCAAGGATGTCTTTAGTGAAAATGGCGTCAACCAAAATTGGGCCATTATTCCTTTTATTGATAGCCCTTGGGAAGAAGTCCTTAAATATAACAAAACCAAGATAATCCCAAGAGTCACTAACCCTATTACTAAAGGATAAAACCCCATGAAGGAAGGGGAAGATGCAGGCCCTATAAAGGGCAAGAAGAAAAGAGGGAGACCAGTAGGTTCTAGTAACAAAAAGAACCTAGAGATCCACACACTAATGACATCCCTAAATGCTTCTCAAGCTTTAGGAATTTATCTAAATCCCCCACCTAGTGTATGAACTTCAAAATTGCATCTTGGAATGTCACGGGAATGGAGTCCTCTGACGGAAAATACATTGTACAGAGATTTAGGAGAGCCTATAAAGGGATAGATTGTTTGATGCTCCAGGAAGTCAAAGCCAACAAATTCTTTCTTAATATAGCTCTCAAATGCATTTGGAGAGAAGCCTCCTCTTTCTCCTCCTCCCACAGCCAAGGTAAAGGTGGAAAATCCATCCTCCTCAGCCCCATATGGGCCAATAAGGTCCTACATTGGGGTACCTCACCCTGGAATAGGGTAGTCTAGATGGTACTCGAAGATCACCAGACTAAATTTGAAGTATGCTCAATATATGATCCTAAGGACTATAGGGAAAGGAATAAACTTTGGAAATGATTAGGCTCTCTTGATGAGATCCTCTGGATAGTGGGAGGAGAATTCAACATGGTTGACCACCCTCAAGATAAGCTAGGGGGTAACAAGATGGAATGGAAAGGAAGTGAACAATATTTCTGTAATAAATTCCTTAACAAACATAAACTTACTGACCCCCTACGAGGTAATAAGAATGACTATAAGGATATATGGTACATCTGGTGTAACTATCAATAGGGAAACAAGAGGATTTACTCTTGGTTGGACCAATTCTACTTCAACCATGTAGCTTTTAAATGCCAAAAGGATGAGACGGGCACGACAGTCTGCATCACCCCATATACCCTTTCTAACCACCATCCCATCACTTCCAGATTTCTCTCAACCTATCATACCCCTAAAAGGTGTCTTGGGCTTGGATCATTCTATCTTAATACCTCCCTCCTGGAGGAACCAGGCATCAATAATATAGTCTTGATGATCAAATGGTTTAATAATACTATGGTTGGACATCCTAGTGCTAGGGACAAATGGGCCAAAAATGTTGCCAGTTGGAGAGCTCTGTTCCAAACTGCAGGGGGTAAGAAAGCTAGGGATTGGAGATGGAAAGAGGGAGCACTATAGGAACAACTATCAAGGGAAGAATTATAACTTCAAAACAACCCCTCCTTGGAGGTGGCCACTTTAAATACGCCTAAAACAAAAGATGAGCTCAGGAAAATCCAAAATGAAAAGCTCAAAGGCAATAAGATTAGATCCAGAAGCAACTGGGTAGAACACGGTGACAAAGGCTCTATGTTTTTCTTCAATCTCCTCAAACAGAAAGAATCAAGAGGCAATATTGAGTAAATATGGGATGAGGGGTGCAAAATTGATGATAAATCTGAGATCCTCCTTACCTTCAAAAACTACTACCGTAAAATTGTTACCTCCCAAGGAAATGGAGTTGAGATGACAGAAGCTATGGCCAAAATTAGGCAAGTGATCCCAAAAATAATGAAGGAGGAGGACTCATCCCTTCTCAATCAGCCTATTGAGGTAGCAAAAATCAATGAGGCCATTACTCAGATGGTTGTGGGTAAGGCCCCTGGCTCGAATGGGATGCCCATAGAATTCTACAAGAAAATATAGGCTAGATTAGTCAAGATCTTTGGGAGTTGTACAATGAATATTTTGAGGTTGGAACTTTGGGAAAAGATGTCAACAATGGTGTTATCAAACTCATCCCCAAAGAAGGTGATAAATCTCTAATAAAGAACTGGAGACCTATCACCCTTCTTAACTCCTCCTATAAGATCTTAGCCAAGGTCATGGCTACCAGACTCAAGAAGGCACTCCCCAACATTATTGATTGCAGCCAAATAGGTTTTGTGAAGGGTAGGTACATTCTGGAAAATGTAGTCACTTGATGGGAAGCAATGGAGTGGGCTAATGAGTCTAAGAAACAAGTATGAATGCTCCTAGTATACTATGAAAAATCCTACGACATGATAGAATGGGACTTCTTATACATGATGATGGCAGCACTGGGAATCCCCAACAACTTCATCAATATGGTTCAAACCTTAATGAGAGGGTCCCAGACAAGACTAGAAGTAAATGGTATTAGTTCAGACTGCTTTGAACTAACCAAGTTAATAAGGCAGGGGTTCCTTCTGGCCCCTGCATTATTTTTAATAGCAGCAAAAGCAGTTGGACATCTCATTGTTGACCACACTATTATACCAAGGGTCAGAGGTGTTCTACTGCCTGAGGAGAAGGAGATCACAAACATTCAATTTGCCAATGACACAACCTTTCTTCTTAAATTAGAACCAAAGAACCTTATCTTCTTCTTGGAGAAGATGAAACTATTTTGTTTTGCCTCTAAAAGTAAGATCTCTATGGAGAAATCCCTATTCTTGGGGTAGACAGAAGCACTTCTTGATTGGCTCTCTAGATGGAACTACAGGTGGGAGGGTCCAGACTACCAGGTAAAATACCTTGGCATCCCCTTCTCCCTAAATCATAACCTTAAAGACATGTGAGGGATGGTCAAGGAGAAAGTGGATAAGAAACTCAACAAATGGGACAATCAATATCTCTCTATGGCAGGCAGAGTTCAAGTCTGCCAAAAAGTGATGTCATCCTAAACCTTATATTTCTCATCTGCCTAGTTAATCAATCAATACCAGTTCAACCACATCCAAAAAACTATCAGGGACTACTTATGGTCAGATGGCAGAGGTCAAAAAACAAGTCATGCAGTCAAGTGGGAATGGTGCACTAAAAGCAAGAAACAGGGGGGCTAGGCCTCAAGGATCTCAGAATACAAGGAATATCCTTGGCTACTAAGTGGATCATAAGAACCTTGGTAGGGGAGGAACCTTGGAAAGCCCTAATCAGAAATAACATATTTAGGGGGCACCCCAAGAAAGGGAAATCATGGAGGCACCTATCCATGAATGACATTATAGTAGGTGAGGTAGAGATTAAGGTACAAGGATCTGTTATGTTCAACTCTATCTGGAAAGCATTGAACTTGGTCAGACATCTCATTACTGACAACAACATTTTTCACAGCCATGGTAAAACATGTGGTAACAGATCCATCTAATGGAACCTCAAAAGCATAGATAAATCATTGGCACTTCTACAAGGTTGCTTAGCCAAGAAGTGGGATGAGAAGGGCATATCTTGCTTAGCATACATCTTACAGGATGATCAACTAGTGGGATGGGATGACTTGAAGAATAGTTTTGATCTCCCTCAATCTCATTTTAGGACCTTCTCAATGGTTAAGGAGTCTTGTGACAACATATTCCTTCATAAATAGTTGTATGTGGATAGTGACTACCATACCCAGTTCAGATGGGTAGATGGAACCCTGATTTCCAAATACAACTCCAAGCTTCTCTATGGCCTCCTTACCAAAGAATCCCCATCTTCCCCCACCTGACTAAATGATGAAACCTTAACCTTGAATCAAACAAGTGGAGCAACATCTTTCTCAACCTTTGGTCCTCCCTGGTTGAACCCAAAATTAAGTGTTTTTAGTGGTGTCTTATCTTACAGAGGTTGTCTTTTTTACTTCCTAATGGAGATCCTAGTTTATGTGCCTTTTTCCCTCTCCCTGAATATGTCAATCATGTGTTCTTTAGCTTCCCATTTTCTATTGATATCTGGAAACTCTTTGGCTTTCCTCAGTCTTATGCTATCTATGTTCTGGATATTTTATTGGGTCATATTAATGGTTTGAAGAAGCCTTTTAATAGTTTTTTTGCACTTATCTTTGGCTTAATTATGTGGAACATCTGGAAAAAGAGGAATGATATTGTTTTTGGTGGTCATAAAAAAATCCTTATTGAGTCTTTCAAGAGACTCATAGTTCATGATATTGTTGTGCAGGTAATAGTTGTGATCAAAATCAAGAGGAAGAAGCTGGAAGACTTGTTTAAGAATGGGATGGTCAGGCTTAGTTCTTGGGAGGTGTCACATGGTTACACCTGGACTAAAGAATCCGAGGAGATGGAACCATTCATAGATTCCCTACACAACTTCATGCCAGAGGTGCAAGGGCTAAACAAGGATGACACACCAATCATCAATATTGTCCCCATTTATGTAGTCCCAGGCCTCGGTATTCCAGTTGCAGTGCCCCTGGCACACCCATACAAACAACATATCAGGAAGGATGAGGTGCTGAAGTGGATGAAAGGAACACATGGCTGGTTAACTTGGGTACCCTACAGAGATGAAGATTTTGATTGAATGTACCAGCTAGATAGTACTTTTATAATGTTGGCTACCTCTTGTGTACAATTCACTTCCGTAAACTATGATAGTTCTAGGGACTTTTTTCTATTCCAGATATTGTAGTCAAGTGTAGCTAGAGGTATATATTAACCTATATATGTTTTTGGCTCTCATTTTAGTAATTAGCACGAGCTAGACTCCTAGATGTAACAGTTTTTATGATATCAATACAACCATATATCTTTAATAAAAAAAATTAATATAAGAATCTAAAAAAAGAATATTTCATTCAAAAATTATATTCTTGCATGATAAGTCAAAATGAAAGTACAAATTAAATAATAAATTGAAACATAGTGTGCAACTTCAAACATTTAGGTTTAAAAGGTCTAAAATCATATGCAACTAGAAGCACTTTAATTATTTTACAAGGCTATTTTGCTTCCTTTGAATTTAAATACTAGCACTTGCACTAGAAAGAGGTGCAATAGTTAGGCTTGTAGTAAAATATATCTTTAATAATGTGTTGAAGAGTACAAATTAAAAAATCTAAAAACTTTTAGACAAACATTGACATATGGTTTCCCAAGTTAAAACTTGACAAAAAGAATTTAAGTAAAACTCTCAACACTCTTAAGAGTAATTACATAGATGTAATTTACACATATATTTGTAAATAAACATGTACATTTTTGGTATTTTGTTTCAAGTTAATATTAAAACTTTCATTAAAATAAAATAAACAATGTTATAGAATTTTAAAAAAAAAATCAAATAACTATTATAGATGCTCCTAGCCCAAGTGAGCCCAATTTGTGAGAGTGGATCCACTGATTTACATCATCAACTCATTGTTCATAAGATTTAATGGCTTCTAGCATCAGATGGGTCAATTTTTTAAGCAAATTTCTCTGCAGGACCTAATTTTAAGTGCTTATGCTTGCATTTAGGCCAAATTAGTCTTTTGGACCTGCTATATGAATACCCTTTAAAGGTCATAGTTGTAGCCTTAAAACAAATTTAAAAAATAGGCTAATTTTGCTTACCAATTTATATTATTTTTTGAGGCATCCCCTCTTAAGATGATATACATGTGGAAGGTCTTTGAGTTGAAATAAATTTGTAAAGCGGGCTAATTTTGCTTACTTGTCTACACAATTTTTTGAAGCATTCATTCCCTTAAGATGATATACATGTAGAAGTCTTTGACAGTTGAAATAAAATTTTAAATTTCTCTAATTTTGAGATTCAGTGGGTTTGTTTGTTGGAGTGGAGAACAAAATTTAAGGTTTTGTCTAAATGATTATTGTTTTCTAAATGTTCTAACTGCAAATATCTGTTCAATTCTGTCTAAAAAAGTAGCATTTGACTACATTATGGAAGAATAATTTATATGTAAGTTTTATTGGAAGTTCTTTTGTTGAGCACCCATCTGTTTCGGAGTCCTTTTAGGAGAGGACTATCCATCCATTCCAGACTCTTCTAGGCCAGGACTAACCATCCATTCTAGAGTCTTCTAGCCTGGCACCATTTGTTTTCATTGTTTTTTGGTTGGCACTGCTTGTTATATCTTGAGTGTTTTTATTTTATGAGGATTTGTTTGTTGTCTAGAGAGTCATTTTATGAGACTCTTTGTTCTACTTTTCTCTTAAGAGAAGAACATATGCAGCCCACCAATGGTCAATTATCTTGCAACTTGCCTTTCCCAACAAAACTACCTCTATGTTCTCATATGTTCTAGATAACTTTATGGGAACTTTCCATGTAGTTTGATTCAAGGCGGTTCTTCATATTTTTTGATGTCAGTCTACTTTTTGGGAATAAAATAAAGATGGTAGATAGATAGATAGATAGATAGATAAAAAAAATTACATCCACGAGGCTAAACATAGCCTATGGTACAACAATGCAACCTAGGCTGACTTCAATAACTTGGTTTGTTTCTTTTGCAAGCTGATGAAGAGCCCACCTAACTTCTCAATGTACTCCTAGCTGAATAGGTTATGCCAAGAACTATCTGATATAGTATCTACAAATTTATCCCTACTTTTCTTGTAGGCTTCACATTCTAAAATAAAGTGATGTTCGGTTTCCACTTCCCCAGAGTTACAAAACATGCAAATTCTCTCTTCCCAAGCCTCCTTTGGCCTCTTCCAACACCTGGTCTCATAGAACAGTTGATGAGAGTTTTTTCTTAGCTGAGCAATAAGAATTTTAGCTCTCTAAGAAATGTTTGCGCCTATGTATGCTTTTTGGAGTTGATCACATGCGGGGTTGAACTCATTGATATAATATATTTTCTTCCTTCCAATCCCATTTCCCCAATTTCTCTTGTAAAATTTCTCCATAATGAAGACCTTTATTTCTTTGTTATTTGTGGAGCACATATTGAATTGGATATTCCATTTCCTCATCCACTTGATGTTTTTTTGCATCCACGTCTTTTTTCGTTTACACAATGTATCATTAAAGACAATGTTAGGTCATCTATCTCCTTCCATTTTTTCAATTCTTTTTAGATATCTTATTAGGTGAACCATAGCAAGTGCCTCGATAGGGGCAACCCCCATTTCACTTATTATGATATCATATGGGATGATGCTTTTAATTTTAAATTTTCTTGTGATCAAACGCTTTTGGATTCCTTTGATTTGCTTCCATTCTGCTAGTGAAGTGTTGTTGGCCCATAATTCACACCCATAAAGAACAATCAGCAACACAAGATGACCAAACAAGGTTTGAATAGTTTTCCAATCCCAAACCTCCGCTTCCCAACACCTATTTTGAAGAGCATAGAATTCCTTCCATCCACCTAAAGTCCTTTTATTTCTGCAACCTTCCCAGCTTAGATATTTGTTGAAATCAATGTTGAGATATTTATACTCCACAACTTCCTCAAGAAAGCTGCCACCAAAATAAAACTCATGTTGATGCTATTTTTTATTATTAGAGAAAACCATAACTTTAGTCTTGCTGATATTGACCTACATCCCCACCATATTGCAAAAGCACTCAAGACAAAATAAATGTTCTTGCAACACACCGACAGATTTGGTAATCAAAATAAGATTGTCTACATATAGGAGCAGCTTTATTACAAATTTTCCTAACTGGATACCCTCACCATTTTGCATGTCTAACCACTCTTCAAGTTTATCTATATATAATCCAAACAAATTAGGATATAAAGGACAACCTTGTTTGACCCCGATATCACTCCTAAAACATTCTGAAATGCTAGCTGAGGTTCTGATTTTGACTTTCACCTCTTCATACATCATATGAACAACAGCCCTGAGATGCGTAGGAATCCCCAATTCTTCCATCCTGAGCCAAATCTTGTCCCTAGGTACAGTGTCAAAAGCCTTTTTAAATTCAACAAAACAACAAAAAACCTCCTCCTTTTTCTCCCACCTTTTTTTTGATAATGAGCCTCGGAGTGACATAGTGATCAATCGTTGAGTGCTTTGGCCTAAAACCAGCTTGCCCTTTTGCACGCTTATGGTTTTCTTCCACCCATTTTCTGATCCTAGTTTCTATCATGCTACCAAAAACTTTTTCCAAGAGAGGATTGATCATTATAGTCCTATAGTTGGAGGGATTGTTGACATTGCCACTCTTAAAAAGTGGTATTGCAAGGCTGATTGTCCAATCTTTAGGAAACCCCTCTTGGCTAATATTGTTGAAGATTTATGTAATGTGTGGTGCAAGGGTTTTCCTATCCCACTTGAGATACTTTGCTTGAAGCTCAACTAGGTCTTTTTCTTTACCCACACCCAACTTCTTAATACCCATCTCTATCTCTTGCACAGTGAAAAGTGGTGTAGTAGCGTTGACCAAGGGTGGCCCAGTCCACTCCACCTTCCTGTTCATAGAGTTTCCTAGCATAATTGAACCATTGAGTGGCTGTAATATTATTTTCAGTTTGTTTCTTCCTTGGCTGGAGTTCTTTCTAAAAAAGTTTGGGGTTATTTCTACTCAGGGAAATTAGCTCCTCTCTCCTTGTGAACATAAAATCAGTTTTCTTTTTCTTTAGGATCTGTTTATAAGCCTTAATGTCAAGGTTTATTTTATTTGACTCCCTTAGATTTTTCCTGACCATCTTGCATTCCTTATCAAACCACGCATTAACTGGGAAAAAATTAGTTTCAGATTTTTTGTTTTTAGTTCTCTTGCATTTTGGGAGATCCTCATGGATCAGACTTGATAATGCATGGCTATTAACAACATGCATGTGCATATGCATCCCCCTATAAATTCTATCAAGAGTAGCCCTAAAAAATTTATCGTTGTCTGAAGTCAACATGATTCTACCCTAAGAAGGAGGTTGTTGAGGGCATTGGTTCTTTGCCCCAAGCTACCTATCATCTGCCCAACACAAATTTACATACAATGGTTATGATCTAATTTGAGATCCCATATGTGTTCTCCAATGGTGACTTCCCCAATTCTCTCATACAAATTCTGTGAAAAAATAGCATAATCCACCACGCTTGCTCCGTTATATGTGTTGCAGGTGAAATTGCCCGACTTAGACCATCTAGCCAGACCATTGCAAATTATTAGATCAAAAGTGCCACATATAGTGACCAATTCTTCCCCAAAATGATTGTAGCCTTTAGCATCTTCAGAAACTCTTTCCCACTGATGTTTTCTCTTTTCTGTGAACCAAATAGGGTTACCATTTTCTTTATAGCTGAAAATACTGGCTTGACAATTTGTTGTTCTAGCATTGAAATAACTGACAAGAAGAACATCCCCACGCTGCGAAAAATAGAAATATCTTTCTTTAAGGCAGAATAAGGGTCATTGTGATCTAGGCCACACTTTTTATAATCTTTAGATACCTGTCGAGCAAAGTAACAAGCTGCGATCCTGAGAAGACTGTTGTATTCCATGATCTTAAGCCATATGAATTGTTTATTAGAATCTGCCTTTTCCAACTGAATGACATGTCCTTCCCTTTCTTTTACTAGAACCATTATGCCTCCATGACCTTTACCATTTCCCGATGCCTCATTCCACACTGCCAGCTTCTAGTAGCCTTCAAACAATGGAGTCTTACATCCTTCATGCTCATGTGTCTCAGTGAGACAAATAATGTCTTTGCCTTCTACAATATGTCCTAACCTAGACCCATGCCTCCATGGATAACCTCTAAAATTCCAACAAACTAAACTTAAGGAAGCTTGGGATGAATTTGATTGCTATTTGTTTTGATGTGGAAGACTCAAAGTTGAGTTATTATCTTTATTGGTGAATCTCGATCTTGCCGTATCGCTGCCTACTGAAGTGTTTGTTGTCACATCTTTACTGCCCACTTGCTGCTCTACATTGTGGCGGTGGCCAAAATGAGCAATAACTTCTTTTCCCTTGAACATCCAAGCCCTTTCGCCTTCATTTCTAGTTGTTCTGATTTTTCCATTTCCATCCTTCTTTCTTCTTGTTGTCTCATAGTTAGATCCTCCTCTAAAAAGAAGCGATAACCCCTCAAGAGCTATTTTTTTCTCAGTAAATTTTGTTTATCACGAATGATGGGCATGACTACCTTGATGGGCCTATCTCTCCCATCATATGATTTTCCAACCCTCCAAGCTTGGCTGATTTGACCTTGCCACAACAACACTTCATGTAAGAAGTCCCTCATTAATTCTAGGGTGTGTTCTCCTTCACCATATTTATCCCTTTGATAATTATATTGGATGCCCTCATCTGCCTTTCCTTGACCTCCCTATCTTGTGTGTTCTTCATGTGAGTCTTTGTCTCTTCACCCTCACGTGCAAGGAGTTTGTTGTTTTTATCCCAAGTTTTGGTAACTTCTGAAAAACTTTTTTCTCGTCTTCAAACCCTGCCTTTCCCAACAAACTAGCATGATGTAGCGGTATCTCCTTATCCTGAGATGTCTCAGTATTTGTTGTAAACTTTTTTTCTTCCAATGCAACTCTTGAGTTTTGTCATTCATCCTTCGTAACCTTCCATTCATCCTTCATGTTCTACCATTCAAGCTTCCCAACTGATAGTGTTTCTTACAACAATGAGATTTGAACTTTTAAAGTATTGTTATTGTTTGTAAGGGATTTATTTGTTGCTGTCAGGACACGCATTTTGAGGTCACTTTCTTTCTCTTTAACCTCTAGAAGTTCCAACCTCTCCATGGTCATCAAGAGTTCTTGCACATATAGATCAGGACACCAAGCGAGAGGTGTAGAAGTAGGGCTGTAAATGATTGGGTCCACAAAGTTACTATTGCCACACAAATGATTGTTTCTACCTAAATGTGGAGGAGGGCACATTTTGACTCCATCTTTTTGTCTTGTCTCCTTATATCTCTGATGACCGTGTTTTTCTCATGTGACCATTTCACACGGGCGAGTCTACATTTTAAAATGCCTTTAAATTGTTTGACGTTGACCCAGATATATTTTCATGTCTTGCCAAGTGAGGCAATTTTTACTTGTCCCAAATGATTAGTTTGAAAGTACACCAGAATTTCTTGACAGTTTTTTACCAATGAAATGATTTGTTTTACCATTGTTTGTATTTACATGGTTTGTTTTCCCATTGTTTGTATTTCCATTGTTTGATTTTCCATTGACAGAAAGAAATGAATGAATGAATTATTTTACTGACGTCAACGAGACCAAATAAGGGACCACCGTATCATAGTTGAATGCTAACTCAAGATTTTTTTTCCAAGTCGGACCTCCTGTTGTGAATCTTGACAATCAAACTAGTTGTTTGGTTGATCTTATCCTCCTTGAATAAGATGTGCATGTTGTTTGCCCTCGAACTGATTTCGTACTGAGCCCGGATGTCATCATACGCGGTGCACTCCATGATAAAATGTCATTCAGTCTCAATCGCACCCGACACACAAACCCTACAAATCCTCTCTTCCCATTCCTCTTTGGGTCTTTTCCATCTACCCGTCTCGCACCTGAGGTGGTCAGAACCCGTCCTCAACTGAGCCACTAAAAATCTAGATTTTCCTTTAATAGTTGCCCCCATATATTCCTTATCACCATGTTCCCAGGTTGGGTTGAACGCTTTGATGTAATGAGCCTTTTTCCTACCCATGTTATTAGTCCACATGGCAGTCCGAAAATTTTATATGACAACCTTTTTTATTTATGCATTGGTATTAGGGCATTCTTGTAACTTGATGTTCCACTTACTCAACCACTTTATATTTTGTTTCATCTATGTTTTCTTCCTACGGACCAAGTCCTCTTTCAGCACAATTTCAGGCCATCGATGGTTATCCATGTTGCCAAGTTTCCTTAGATAACTTATTAACCGATTTATCGCTGCCGCCTCCAACGAGAAACTACCTGCTTCAACTAAAAGAATTTCATATGGGACTGAGGTCTTGACTTTAAGACTGCTAGTGATTAAGTGTTTTTTAATTCTCTCCACCTATCTCCAACCGCATTTTGTCATGCTACCTCCACAAACTTTGCAGCCATAAAGGACAACCGGCATGACCAGTAAACCAAATAAATTTTTCTTCATTTTCGAGTCCTAGAGTTCAGCGTTTTTGCATCTATTATGAAGAAGGTAAGACGCTTTCCACCCTCCCTGAATCCTTTTTTCTCTACAAGACTCCTAACTGAGTCTATAATAGAAGTCAATCCCCAAGTACTTATATTCTTTCACAATTTCTAAAGGATTGCCTTTAAAAAGGAAGGACACATGTTTTTCCTTCCTCTTCAAAGAAAAAATCATAATTTTCATTTTGGTGATATTCCCCTGCATCCCCACATCCTGACAAAAGTGTTCCAAAGCCCCTAACTGATCTCCTGACCCTTGAGCAGTTTTAGAAATCAGAATGAGATCATCCACATAAAGAAGAAGCTTCACCACATACCCAGCTAAATGCACCCCTTCACCGTCTATCTTGTCTAACCAGGATTCAAGTTTATCAATGTATAAGCCAAACAAAGTGGGAGATAAAGGACATCCCTGTTTACACCAATGTCACTACCGAATCATTCAGACATACCCTCTTTAGTTCGTATTTTGGCTATGACTTTCTCATATAATTGATGCCCTGCTGCTCTAAATACATCCGGGATGCCTAAATCCTCCATTCTACTCCACAACTTGTCTCTAGGAACCGTATCAAATGCCTTCTTGAAGTCCACAAAACAACAATAAGTTTCTCCTCCCTATTTGTCCCATAATTTTTCTATTAAGTGGCGAAGAGTGATGCAATGATCAATGGTAGAGTGTCTAGGTCTGAAACCCGCTTTCCCTTTGGCTCTTTTTCCTTCCACTTCAACCCAACTGTTGATTCTACGTTCTACCATGCTCCCAAAAAGTTTTTCGAAGAGAGGATTAACCATAATTGTCCGATAATTGGATGGGTTATTGATGTCCTCACTTTTAAAAAGAGGAATAACCATGCTAGTGGTCCAATCAGCTGGAAACCCCTCCTGAATGACATTGTTGAAGACACACTTGATGTGAGGTGCAAGAAGATCAACTCCCCATTTTAAAAATTCAGCTTGAAGCCCGTCAATGTCACTTGCCTTGCCACTGGCCAATTTCTTTATTCCAAGTTTGATGTCATCTAACGTAAACAACTCCACCGAGGTGTTTATAATGGGGGGAGAGTCCTCGTGAAACGGCTCATAAAGTAACCTAGCATACTCTAGCCATTGCTTATTTGTAATATTATTCACTATTTGTTTTTTCCTCTGTCGTAGTTCCTTCCAAAAGTCTTTGGGATTATGTTTGCCAAGATGTATTAACTCCCCCTTCTTGTATTAACATACTCCTCTTTTTTTGCTTGAATGAACTTTGTATATAACTTCTTGTTTGCTTTGCTCGAATCTTTCCCTCTTATAGCCCTCTTAGATTCCTTACATTCTTCGTCATACCACGAGTTGGTCGGAAAAGACAGCAACAAAACAAATATAAAAATAAACGTCCACACCCCGAAGTTGATTATGCTTGATAGATTGGGCCCCTTGTCTAAAAGGCCGCCTCTTTCATGTCGTACACTGGGCCCTACTAAGCGATTGATGTCTCTGTGCCTGTCTACGTGCCCTGCTGCACTTGACTTTATATATTTTGCTAAGCGATTGTTGTCTGCGTGCCTGCATGCCCTTGTTGTCTGCGTGCCCTTGTTATCTACGTGTTGTAGAGAAATGTAGCTTGGGTTAGCCAATCATGTGTTACAATAGACAGAAGAGAGAGAGTACGATCTGGGCCCTTTGTTTACACTACGGGTATTTAAAAATACTTGTTTAGAGAGACAAAAGTTTGGGAATGTTGAGATAAAGCCATTTGTTCTTAGATGAAACTACATGTGTCAAAAGTGTGCCATGCTTTGGAATCTGTGAGAACTCCATAGCTTTTTAAGCTATCAATATAAACTAATTTATATTCTAATTAAGGTTTTGAAAAAATTGGCTCTTAATTTAGCAATTAGGCAACTAATCAAGCTAATATGAATATATATAAAAAAACCCTTCAAGATCCTATAATATGCACAGAATATCAGAAGAAGAGGGTTTGTGAGAAGATTTCAAAGAAATACATGACAATGAGCAAGGGTTTTCATATATAAACCACAACCATAAGGAATACAAACAACTCACATGGATATAGTCATGGAGCATCAAATATAAAAAGTCGTAGACCTAGATATGGAAAGCAAAAACTTATGTAGATGGAAGCTACACCACGCAAGGAGAATATGTAGAAACCATCGGCCATGAACATATACAGAGCTCAAAATCCTTGAGCTGTGAAATACACAGAAAGACCTTCAAAACATCCATTATTTACAGTAAAAAAGAGCTCATGATAGAAGTATCTATAGTAGAAATGCAGAAAATTGAAGCTGCGACCAACATATATGAAGATGACGAAGCAAGGAAAATAAAGCCCTCAATAGCCAGTTCTAATATTTTCTAAGTGCATAAATAAACTAAAAGGGAGGCCACGACAATAAAGAATTCAACATTGCTATATTAGCAGTGATTTACAAAGACAATAACGTCAAAGAGGGAGGTTGTGGCCTGTAAAAGGGATAAAAGATATCAAATACCTATGAAAATGATATACCTCAGCTTACCCTCGAGCCTCAACGTTGAGAAATCCGTGCAGAAGGGAAATCGGTACTCCTTTTGCAAACCCCAAAATCACAATACAAGAAGATTCACGGACCCAATGACCAATTAAATGGGGTTCACAAAAACCCAAAACCCAGAAGATGATTTCAAATTCCCCCTGTTGGGTGGGAAGATACTGCTGCCGATTTTGGCGCCTAAACCAAATTTTGATCTCTGAAACCCGAATTGCAGTTTAGCATCCCAAACAACGGATTTGACAAAAAAGTGAAAGTTCTGCACCCAATTCCGCCCCAATTCCACTAACCAAACAGAGCCTAAGCTGAAGATGTAACAAATATAATACAGAATATCCAAGTTGTACAACCTTTTCCACCCCTCATATCCTCCTCCGAAACAACATCTATTTTATTTTATCGGTTCATCAAATGTAATTACGATCTGCGTTGTGTTTTACCTTTTACCATTTTCAGGATAATTAGAGTTCCCGTCCACCTTTGCCGGCATGAGAAGTCTTTATTCTGACGGGTGAAGCTCACGCTAAAAATCTTATCGGCTAAAAATAATAAAAGGCAGGCGGCAATAATGCAGTAGAGGATACAGAAAAAGACGTGGAGAGCACATTGAATAGAGGAGATAGTTTGCGGAAATGACAACAAAAAAAGGGGAATAATAACACTTTTCTCAGAAATGATTAAATTTTGAGATAAAAGTAGAGTTGCAACATCGAGGGTTAACAAGCCTTCAAACGTCTTGCATTGCGTGAGAAGTATTTTGATCATCAAAAAGTAGGTGGTTCATTTCACTTATTTCAAATATGAAACGCCATGGGCTTAATTTTCCCATTATTGCTTAGTGACTTTAATTAAAACCATTTAATAATTTAATATATTTTAAAGCATAATATTAAATAAATTAATCTTTTATAAATACTTATAAATTTAAGTAATAAAATAATATTTAATTTTTTAAACTTGATAAAATTGGGATATTACACTCGAGCAAGCAACAAACACCATCATCAATGAGAATTGCAAACAGGTTGAGCTGGACAAAAACCCTAAAATGCCCTCCATCGTCACCATCATCAAAACCTTCTTCTTCTGCCATGTCCACTACAGATCCCCTTTCGTTCTCCCCTCATTTCAAAAATATATTGAAATAGTGTTATTATCTGATATCATTTTATTAGTTTAGTGTGAAAATGAACTAGTAACTTGGTATGCATATTATTGACCCAAAAATTATATTGCCATCACTTTAATTTCTAACTATTTAAATTCACAATAGGATGTATTATAACAACTCTGTTGTATTTCTTAACAAAATCAATTGCTTATTCACAATCTTTATCCCCACTAAAACTATAATCTAATCAATAATAGAAACTAAATGTAGTGCATCTCTTGTCAACTAGATTTTTATTTGATGTAATATTTTTCCAAATGAATTTATGATTGAAAACCTTGCAAAAAAAAATCAAAACTATACCATGATAAAAAAAATGTTGGGTAGATTGGAGCTTAAGGGTATTGGAATTTTAATTTAATGTGCTTTCAAATTTTGTGATTTTTTTAAAGAATTATTTTCTAAACTAGGAAAAAATCAAACTTTTAATAGGATTAGAAAAGTGTGATGTCCAAAAGTTTTAACCATAAAGATATTGTTAACATAAGGGTATTTTCAAAATTTTAATATTAGGTGTTCTTCAAATTAGAGAAAATTTTGAGATAAAAGTTAATAAATAAACTTGAATATTTTTAGAAAATTTCTATTTATTTCTTTTTAGAATTTAAAAATTGTGGAATTTTGATTTCTACCATAAGAATTATAATGATTTGCATTGAGAAGCATATGTCATGCTCATCCTTAGGTTTTATAAAGAAGATTGGCCCTTTGATTATTTAAGCTTGGAGAATATATATAGGAGGGATGGGTGACTAAATTATCTAAGACCCTTTGGAAAAGTTTGGGGGCAAGTAGTAAAGTGCTAAATATAACTTGAATAATGAAATTAATTTATGAATCTTGATCTAAAACCTAATCAACTATACTACATTAATGAATGGTGTAAGCAAGGAACAAGTTCTTACATGGGCCTCGGCACTAATGAAGTTGCATATAGATTTAATGCACTAAAAAACCCCTTGTATGCAAGCATTGGAAAATCCCTTTCATGATTGAGAAGCATAGACAAGTTGAGCATTCACTATGAGACCTTTGTGGTATATTTTACATTCTACCTTGGTTACAGAGAACTAAGAGAAACCCATTCCACGCCTCAACTACTCATCTTCCTTTTTGATTGAGTTAATTGTGTGTTGAAAAAATAAATTTTTATATGTTGTGCCTAAGGCCAACTTTATGTGTGCTATCTTGTTCGCAACCATATAGATTGTATCCTAGTTCAAAGGAGTGGGCCTTAAGGTCCAACAAAAATTGGGTTGTATTAATAACCTTTGCCATTGCTTGTAAATCATAACAATGCCATGAAGTTTACACATGGATCTAATCTTTCCTCTCCCTTGTAACCTTGTATTATTTTTTTATTGTGAAAATTGCAATATTTATAATTATGATGTATTTCTCCCTCAAAGCACCTATGAAGAGTTTAAATAATGTTATGATTGTATATTCTTCTTTTTCGTATTGAAGTGTGCTCCTTCCTTGTTTGGGAATAGCCTTTATCTTGGATCATGGTATAATAATCATTGACTTTGCTATAGAATATAAAACAAAATTGTAAATTTATCCTATATTTTGAGATGCATAATTTAATGTGGGAGGTGCCACTTGTGATTTGGTAATTATTATGTTGGGTTCATATGCGTTGGAATGTAATTTGCCTACATAAAGTTGAGCACTCTTATATTTACTTTTGGAAGATCTTAATGTTGGTGTTGAAAACAACATTTTTTTTATATTTTTCTCATGTTCGACATTGTGATAGAAACATGATTAGAAAACATAGTTTCATTATTCTTACAGAGTGATCATGCAAGATTGCATGGATGAAGTGTATGTTATGTACAATCATTGTACAATTAATGTGATTGAAATGAGGTCTTACAAATGCTTGACTTGTCTAAATTCTATTTTTGGGTGGTGGTGAGACACAGAAACGGCTATGCAGCAGACAAATGGTCCCTGATGTGACCATTTGATAACATTTTTTAATTAATCTAAAAATTAAAAACAACTACTACATGGCTTTTAAATTAATTAAAAAATGCTATTAAATGGTCAAATCAGGGACCATTAGTCAGCTACATAGCCGTTTCCATGAGAAACTTGTGTGTTACGGCACTTTTGGTTGTGGGACTTGTGCTTAATGTCAAGATGACTAGCCTAGAGTGGTTGGGTGTTCCATTGGGTTTCCCTCTCTAGCCCTTTTAGCATATGGTCATTAAATTCGCATCATGATCCACATCCTCATAGATATGTGTTTGTTTGGCTTTCTCGTGTATTTAATCTACAAGAGAGTTGAATTCAATATTTCAAAAAAGTTTGTGTTTTTCAACTGCAATGTTATAAAGAATCTATGTTTATGTCAAAATAATGAAACTACACAACAAGAACACAATGTCCTCAAGGCGGTAGAGTCCTAAAGGTGCCCTTAATGTCTAAAAGTGCACCATCATTCAAACCATTTGAACAAGAAGCATTTCCTACATTTTTTGGGGGGAAGTTTCCTAAACGAGAATTATTCTTAAGAGATTTCTTAGTGTGCCTAGCATCTTACTTCAAGTCGTCCTTTCAATATGTGAGATATTGATCTCCTTGTACCCAACCTTTGGTGTGTATACTTAGGTCTTGTTGCATCTAGAACGTTATGGATGTATGTTCTTGGTGTTAGAAGTTTTGAAGTCATGTCATGTTCTTCATCTCTTGTCCTTTGCGAGTATTGGTGGTTGGAGTAGTGACACAATCCCTACTTCGTTTCGCCATTGTGGGGGCTTGGTCACATGATTGGTGAAGTCTTCCCCTTGTGTTTTCCTTCTTGGTGTGCTTTCACCATGGGTATGGTACTGAAATGACATGGTACTTTGTTGTCTAGTTCTGAAGTGTCGTCATGGGTTGTTGTAACATTTCTAGTGCTTTAGAGTGCAATTCTGATTTGTATTACAATTGCATCGTGAAAAATTCGTTGGTCCAAGTTTTGTCCACTAATGTCTTCATGTAAAAATTGGAGCGTTACAATATTTGGATGTTGTGATGATTCCTTCCAAAGTCGAAAGAATATTTTAGAAGCACAAAATAAGCTACAAAATTATCTTTTTTAATATTTTCATTTTGTTTCATTTGCGAGAAGAAAAATACCTAGAACTTATTCTGATCTTAAAATTTGAAATCCATCTGAACAGAAAAACTTGGAATGATTGGAGACAATAAATAAAAAATATACTTTATGAAGTTCATCGATAGAACGCTGCAACGGCTATAGGTGAGATGGACTTTGTTATCAATAACCATGAAGTCCAGCAGAAATGACTAACTGGTAAAAGTGAGGTATTATGGCAATGATGGCCAGGTTGTCATGTCAGACCATTAAAGTATTATTCTGGGCCAAAAAAATACATATAGGTAATTTAACCTGCTAGGGGACTAAACCCCTAGTTTTGTCCCACACCTGAAGGACCTGTAGCATCCTCGTTCACCAATTGAAAAACAAAACTACTGAAAGTGGGAAAAACTTACATGAGAAATCTAACAACACTCTCATTTCCCTTAACAGCCACCTCCATTCTTCCTAAGACACTAACTTCAACATTTAATCAAATTACACAGCTTAGAACATATTTCTAAGATAAAGTTCCGATATAACTTTACAAGAGTAAAGTAGATAAATCACGGAAAAAAATCAAGAATCACAATTTCCATCCTATAGGCTCATGCATATAAGTTGACATTATCTAGCGAGTTGAGATCCAATTATCATGCTATAACCCAAAAAATAGTAGAACAAGGACCTAATCTAGAGAATTATTTCCACAGTGATATTATTTTGCTTTCTAAATAGTGACAAGTGGTGAAACCTATAGACGCAAGCGAATAAACAGTGGTAATGTTTTAGCATCATCAATCTTCTTCGGTATATGATATTTAAGATGATTGAGAATTTAGTATCAATAAAGATATTTAAACCTTATCAGAGATGTATGATCTTTGAAGGGTCCATCTTCTCTACTTTAAGAAAAAGAATATCATAAAGCATGTGAACAGGACACCCATCACTAAAATTTCAGATTATGAAAGTAAACTCTGCCCCTCATAGACATATATTGATCATCATTACTTTCTAATTTTCTACAAACTGGAAAAGTATCTCTGAGAATCATAATATCGGTCCAATACAACGTTAAAGATAGGGTGTGTGGGTTCCAGCAAGTTGTTAAACGGACCCAGCACTGCTGCAGGAGGGGGAGGAGTCCCAATTCGATGTGACCAACTGTACTGGGCAGTAGACAAACCACTAAGACAATAGCAAGTATGATAATAATCACGAGATTTTCCAGGCTTGTCTCGTAAACCTCCATCAGGAACCTGCAACACAAAAAGCAAGTTGTGATCACAGTCAAAAACCTTGCCCAGTTCTAGCGAGCCAGGGAATAAAAGCCAGATCAAGTAGGCATGCTGATGATTAAAACAATATAGCAATGCTGAATTTCAATAAATATATTCACTATCATGCTTCAATTTGAGAAGTCAAGAAGACTCTTTCCACTACACCAATATCTATGTTTACTAACCAACAATTGAAAACACTTAACTGTGGGATCGTAATTGCAAAGCTTGAATTTGTTTAAGACATCTGTAGATATGCTGATTCAATAACCTTTTTTTATGGTATCTATGCATGACGGTGAGAGGGAAGGCATGCATTTAAACATTTTGGTCTAACATTCATACAATCTTCTCAACTGTAGGAAGGGTGCAAGAAACACAATATGACAAGTCACGTGAAAAATGATGGATGTTCAAGTCAGAAATCTAGGGAAAAGGTACATTCATAATTTGGACAAATAACACATCTAATAATCAGTTTGAGTGTAAGGGCTCTTTTGCTCCATCCCAATCCATTTGGATCACATGATCCAAAAATAACATCAATCAAACTACAATCTTTATTGTTTTCTGTTCACATTTATGTAAAACATTACGAGATTGTTGCAGGAAGGTAAGCAGAGGGAATTACGATAGATGTGAATAACTAGACCAGGTGACATGGATAGAGAAACCAATCGAAAATGTTTGCAGCAGCCAATAATGTTTCATATCTTTGTTTAACCAAATTAATGGGAGAGGGATAGACGGGGGCATGTGATCAAGGTATGGGGGCAATATAGATACTACTCAAAAATTGAGGGAGCGTGAGGGTTTAGGTCAGGATATATGTACTGAACCTTTTTGGAAACTATGCAAAATTAACTAAACATTTTTTATTGATTAATTTGTCTTAAATTATACTAGGCAAATAATATTTAATTAATAAGTATTCTAATGAAGTGATTTTTTGGGTGAAAAGTCACTTTATGGCTTAAATATTAAATGATTATTATTGGGAGTAGCTAAAAGCGGTTGCTGGAAATAAATTATAAAAAGGGAGTATTTTTTGCAAAGGGGAATTCATTCGAGGAAATTTGGAAAATTATCTCAGGAGAGCTTGTTTATGTTCTAGAACTCAAGGACAGAATTTATCAAGAATTGGATGGAAACCCAATTCAGGTTGGAGATATCATCCAGGCATCTCACAAATGATTTATGGATAAGTCTAACAAATTTGCAAAGTACTAGAGGTTTGTCAATGACTTGATTTTTGTTGAAATGATTTTATTATTGGATGGCTGGATTAAGTTTCTACATCATTATTTAATTCATGGTTACTATTAGATGTGTTTGTCCCTATCCAAACTTTCTAACCTCAGACAGAAGAGTTTGTCACTATCCTTGGTTCCATGGACAGATCTGTTTGTCCCTATCCTTGGATAAAAGTACAATGTGGTCAATCCTATTGGAGAAACCTAGTGAGTCTAGTTCCACTATTTCTTGTCATGAGTAGATGTGTATATCCCTACAAATAATTTATGTATTTCATCAACTACTAAATATGGTCATCAAGTATTGTCAATCCACCTATCCACATTTAGATAATGATGTTATATGTGAGGTTGTTAGGAATATTACATCATTGGGTGTCTTGGTTAAGGTTTGTTAGTCTGTCTAACTTTTCTACCCATAATTATTTGTTTTCCCAAGTAAGGGAATTATTTCATAAATTTCCTATAATATAGGATACACAAATCCTTCAGATATGTAATATCTTATTAAATGAACATATGAGGAATATAAGCATATTCTATTTCATGTATAATCTTGTGCAACTTCTATAAACTCTCCCCAAAATCCCTAATAGATACTACAAATATTTCAATATTACTTGGTAAAATGTGACAAGTTTGCAATAGGTGTGACGGGAATTATAGATTTAATCCACACATAATAATACAAACATGAGATTAGAATCTTTCCTTCATACCACTCTACAGAAGCAATAGGTTAATTGATTGTACTATGAAAAATTGAAGGACTTGAACTCTCTGAACTTGTAAGTGTTGATTTGAACTATCAACCACCTCTCTACATCTATCCTCAACTACATTACCTGGGGACGCATCCCTAGCCATTAAACCCCCTTCCCCATACTCGAAATGGTTCCAAGAGTTGAGGACAGATAGGGGATGCCCGACGCATGCCAGCCCCCTCCTCTTCCAATACTCGATTTTTCAAAATCAACTGGAAACATCCCAAGAACCCGGGGATATCAATAATTTTTTTTGGGGACAACCATATGTTATGGGGAAGGCCGAGGACACCTTAGTCGTCCCTCAATTGTCCTTGGGAAAGACAGTTGTCCCCGATGGAAATGAGCGGTGGCAACTTAAAAAAACATAATTTTCTTTCAAAATATTGTTTAATTTTTATTTCTTATGTGGGCCTCTCCTCCCAAGTTCACTCTAACATGCATATTGGTTTTCTTTTGGCTCACTAGTTATATTTCTCTAATAGAAAAAAGTAAAGCAGCAACAAAGAGGGTTTGAAGGAAGAGAGCGCAAATCTCTTGCTTGAAGCTTGGAAGAGGTAAGTTACATCCTTCCATTCTTTTGTTTTTCAATTTCTTTCCATAGCTTGAAGTTTGAAAAGTCTGATTTTTTATTTTTATTTTTGCATTTTTCAGTATTCATTGTTCAATCTCAAAGAAAATCAAAATGAGCAGCAATGAGGGTGGTAGTAGTGAGAATGAATTGCAAGTGGGTGATGAAAATAGAGTTGAAATTTTTGAGGCTAGTAGTGGGCAGCAACCTTACTTGTTTAACTGCCCTTCAAGAATCATGAAAAAACATGCAAAGAGCCCTTTAAACAAGAAAAAACCTCTTCTCCAATATGCCATGCCTAGGGATTAAAAGAAAAAAAGTCGGGGCGAGTAGGGTGTGGGATTATCATGTTTGTTTGGATAACTTTAGGGGCAGATACACAAGGGTGAAGTCTCATTTTTTAGGGTATTGCATACCATGGGGTTAAAGCTTGTCTAGATTTAACTGAAGAGGAGAGTATAGAGTGTCATAGGTTGCACATCGAGGCTATAATGAGGAAATAAGGTTTGGCAGTGCTAGCACATTCTTTTGCAAGTGCATAATCATCTAGGCCTATGTCATCCACCATTCGTAGTAGTCCTATTGAGACAAGAGGAAAGGGGAAGAAGAGTGGTGG
The DNA here is from genome assembly GCA_018584345.1 of Thuja plicata. Lineage (NCBI taxonomy): Eukaryota > Viridiplantae > Streptophyta > Pinopsida > Cupressales > Cupressaceae > Thuja > Thuja plicata. The sequence continues at coordinate 1,364,219 of MU224493.1, forward strand.
TAAGAAGGGAGGATCAGATGAAAGTATGTTTAATGTGCAAGCACGGGAAGTTACAGAGTCTTCCATTACCAAATTATTTTTTGCTCGTTCCATCCCATTTCATGTAATTCGTTCCTCTTATTTCAAACAAATGGTGAAAGATATAACCACTATGGGTCCCTTAGTCATAACCCCTAGAGATCATAAGCTACAAACTACCCTCCTAGACAAAGAGCATTCCAAGGTTAATGTGGTGTTGGAGGATATGAGACGGACTTGCATAAGGACAAGCCACTCTATTGTGATGGATGGGTGGACTGATGTTAGACATCGGCCACTCATCAATATCATTGTCACATCCCCTATTGGTTCTTGTTTTCTAAAAGTCGTGGATTATTCAGCGAAGCGTACGGATACAAACTTTCAATTTACCATTTTAAAAGATGCCCTAGAGGAGATTGGGCCTACTAATGTTGTACAGGTGATCACAGATTCAACACGTGTGTGCAAATTAGTTGGTTTGAAGGTAAAGGATGCTCAAAGGCACATCTTTTGGGCCCCTTCTTGTGTTCATGCATTGAAAAACATACAGAAGATAGATTAGGTGAAGCAAGTGGTGGCAGAAGCTAGAGAGTTTCAAATGTTCATTTGCAGCCACCACACACCACTTGCTCTTTTTAGTTCCTTTTAAAGGAGTTCCTCAAACCAATTGAGACAAGGTATGCCACCTACTTCATTTTATTAAATTATTTGAATTTCAATTTATGAAAACATTAGGAAACTAAAATTTTGGAACTTCAAACATTGTTACATGTCTATTGATATTCACTATTCCAATTACATTGAGCCTTATAATTATATGTATTATAGGTATGCCACTTACTTCATCTTGTTGGAGAGGATGCTTGAAGTGTATGAGCCTCTACAATTGATGTTGGTGAATCCAGAGTGGACCCAATGGCCTAATTCAAGTTGTCCTCAAGGAAAATAAGTCAAGCAAAAGATCCTTGATGACAAATGGTGGACCATGGTGAGGTAATAACTAGTAAGTTGCTGATTTTATTTAAAATTAAATATTAGATTGCTGATTTTCATATTAAATTTCTGATTATATTTAGATTTTGAAATTTTCGTTTGCATTTTGCAGATATCTTTGCTCTGTCATCTCACCCATTGTAAATGTCAATAGATATGCCAATACAGACTCTCCTAGTCTTGGAGAGAATTTGACAGTATATGCATAATTTAGAGCTCACATTGGTAGTTGTTACCTTAGAAAAAAAGTTATTTCACGTTTTGAGAAATCAGTATCACTGTTGTATGTGTTCATTGCATGCATTACTTTAAGGCATTGAAGTTATATTATTTTCAATAAGTCATATTATTTAACTTATGTTTTCATATATCAAACAAAAAGATGTAGCGTGCATCACATTCTCATTCAATCTGCATTTGTCAAACTTTATAACAACCAGCCAGATGAACAAATGTTGTTTCAAGGCCCAAATGGATAACATATATTCTTAGGTGGTTCAGACACGTAGCTTTCCCTTGTGACATAATGTGTCCATTTGGGTTTTTCTTCTATGTTGTTTATGAAGTTTGAAACAAATGCAAGAGGAATGTGTTGTGGTAGACACAAGCACATTTAGCAGGTATTAGAAAATTATATCCTTGAGTTCACAATACTATTTTGGATTGGAGTTTATATCCTCTTAGAATGTTGTGCATGTAATATTTCAATGATAAATTTATGTGGGATTGTTACTTCCAACAATTGTTACAAAAAAAATTCAGGTATGGGAGATAGTGAAGAGTTCAACAAGGTGTGTGGATGACATCAAGTCTATGTAATTGTATTTGTCAACACTCCAATTTGATATGGTAAATCTTTCTCTTACAGCCTGATATTATTTTGTATTTCACTTCTTTATTATTGTTTATACATGTATCTTACTTTATGATTGTTACCACGACTCTCTTTTTTGCAGGTAAAGCTAAAACACATGACAACTACCGCATAGAACACTTCAGCGGCATACAAGTAAAGTCTTCTCGACTTTACTAAGGCAATGAACCGATGTACTTTTTTTTTGTAATCTTGATTAATCATATTATCTGATATCATTTTATTAGTTTAGTGTGAAAATGGCCTAGTGACGTGGTCAAGCATATTATTGACCCAAAAAATATGATGTCATCACTTTAATTTGGAACTATTTAAATTCACAATAGGATGTATTCTAACAACTCTGTTGTCTTTCTTAACAAAATCAATTGCTTATTCACAATCTTTATCCCCACTAAAAAATATAATCTAATCAATAATAAAAACTATATGCAATGCATCTCCTGTCAACTAGGTTTTTATTGATGTAATATTTTTCCAAATGAATTTATGATTAAAAACCTTGCAAAAAAATAAAAAACTATACCATATTAATTAAAAGTGACGTTGGTTAGATTTCAAGATTAAGAGTATTGAAATTTTAATCTAATGTGCTTTCAAATTTTGTGTTTTTTTTTTAAGAATTATTCTCTAAACTAGGAAAAAATCAAAATTTTTATAGGATTAGAAAAGTGTGATGTCCAAAAGTTTTAACCATAAAGATATTTTTAATCATAAGGGTATTTTCAAAATATTAATGTTATGCGTTCTTCAAATTGGAGAGAATTTTGAGATAATAGCTTCAAGTTAATAAATAAACTAGAATATTTTTAGAAAATTTTCATTTATTTCTTTTTAGATTTAAAAAATTTCTAGAAATGTTATTATTTTGTGGAATTTTGACTTGTACCACAGGAATTGTAATGATTTGCTTTGAGAAACATATTTTATACTCATCCTTAGGTTTTATAAAGAAGATTGGCCCTTTGATTATTTAAGATTGGAGAATATACATAGGAGGGGTGGGTGACTAAATTATCCAAGAACCTTCAAAAAATTTTGGGGGCAAGTAGTAAAGTGCTTACATATACATCGAATAATGAAATAAATTAATGAATCTTGATCTAAAACCTAATCAACTATACTACATTAATAAATGGTGTAAGCAAGGAACAAGTTCTTACATGGGTCTAGGCACTAATGAAGTTGCATACACATTTAATGCACTAAAAAAACCCTTGCATGCAAGCATTGGAAAATCCCTTGCATGATTGAGAAGCATACACAAGTTGAGCATTCACTATGAGACCTTTGTGGTATATTTTAAATTCTAGCTTGGTTATGGAGAACTAAGAGAAACATATTCCATGCCTCAACCACTCTTGTGTTCCTTTTTGATTGAGCTAATTGTGTCCAATTGTGTGTTGGAAAAAGAAATTTGTATATGTTGTGCCTAAGGCCATCTTTATGTGTGCTATCTTGTTTGCAACCATATAAATTATTTCATGGTTCAAAGGTGTGAGCCTTAAGCTCCAACAAAGTTGGGTTGTATTAATAACCTTTGCCATTGCTTGTAGATCATAACAATGCCATGGAGTTTGCACATGGATCTAATCTTTCCTCTCCCTTGTCACTCTGTATTATTTTTTAATTGTGAATATTGCAATATTTATAATTATGATGTATTTCTCCCTCATAGCACCTTTGAAAAACTTAAATAATGTTATAATTGTATATTCTTATTTTTCGTATTGAAGTGTGTTCCTTCCTTGTTTGGGAATAGCCTTTATCTTAGATCATGGTATAATAACATTTGACAAAAATTGGCTTTGCTCTACAATTTTTGTTTTAAAATTGTAAATTTATCCTATATTTTGAGATGCATAATCTAATGTGGAAGGTGTCATTAGTAATTATTATGGTGGGTTCATATGTTTTGGAATGTAATTTGCCTACATAAAGTTGAGCACTTTTATATTTACTTTTGGAAGATCTTAATGTTGGTGTTGAACACAACATTTTTTTTTTATTTTTCTCATGTTCAACATTGTGATAGAAACACGATTAGAAAACATAGTTTCATTATTCTTATAGAGTGATCATGGCAGTGGGCATGGATGAAGTGCATCCTATCTAAAATCATTGTATAATTAATGTGATTGAAAAGAGGTCTTACAAATGCATGACTTGTCCAAATTCTAGTTTTGGATGGTGGTGGGACACTCGTGAGTTACGACACTTTTGATCTTGGGACTTGTGCCTAATGTCAAGATGACTAGCCTAGAGTACTTGGGTGTTCCATTGGGTTTCCCTCTATAGCCCTTTGAGCACATGGTCATTAGATTCGCATCATGATCCACATCTTCATAGATGTGTGTGTCTGTTCGACCTTCTGTGTATTTAATCTCCAAGAGAGTTGAATTCAATATTTCAGAAAAGTTCATGTTTTTCAACTGCAATGTTATAAAGAATCTATGTCCATGTCGAAATAATGAATCTACATGACAGGAACACAATTTCCTCAAGGTGGTAGAGTCCTGAAGGTGCCCTTAATGTCTAAAAGTGCACCATCATTCAAGCCATTTGCACAAGAAACATTTCCTACATTTGTTTTTGGAGAAGTTTCCCAAAGGAGAATTATTCTTAAGAGTTTCCTTAGGGAAGAACACTCTTAAATCAGGAAAATAGGGACATATTCAACGCTGCTCTTAAACATCAATTTTTGGAGATAGACAACAATAATATGACTAATGGTAGGGTCAGTAATAATTTCGAGCATGTGCACAACAGCTTGGTGATTCCTATTATACACAAGGCGTTAAAGACATGTAAAGGATCTCGCATAGGAAGAGGGCAGCTAATACTTTTCTGGCTAATCCGTGGTATGATGGAGAGTGCAAGGCTGCCAAGAGATCTATAAAAGGGAAAGACACGAGCATAAACGACAACAAATATGTAAGAATACTCTTAAATTAGAAAAATATGGACATATTCAACGCTGCTCTTAAACAACAATTTTCTGGAGATAGACAACAATAACAAGACTAATGATAGGGTCAATAATGATTTCGAGCATGTGCACAACAACTTGTTGATTCCTATTATACACAAGGAGTTAAAAACATGTAAAATATCTTGCATTAGGAAGAGGGCAGATAATACTTTTTCGGCTAATTTGTGGTATGATGGAGAGTGCAAGGCTACCAAGAGATCTATAAAAGTGAAAGACAAGAAAAAAAAATATGTAAAATTGATCCAAACTAAAAAAGAGGAATATGTAAATGTGAGACGGAGGGAGTTAATATCTTTGAATAAACACAATCCCAAGGAATTTCGGAAAGAATTGTAGCAGAGGAAAAAACAAACTGAAAATAGTATTATGGATGCTCAATGGTTAAAATATGCAAAGCCACTTTATGAGCGAAATCAGGAGAAGAACTTCCCTCCTATTGTGAACACTTCATTGGAGCTCTTCACGGTAGATGATATCAAACTAGGAATAAAGAAGATAGAAAATGGTAAGGCAAGTGACATTAATGGGCTTCAAGCTGAATTTCTAAAGTGGGGAGTTGATATCCTCGCCCCTTACATAAAAGGGATCTTTAACAAGGTTCTCCAGGATGGTTTCTCGGTTGGTTGGACTACTAGTGTAGTTATCCCTCTATTTAAGAGTGGGGACATTAATAATCCGTCTAATTATCGCACTATTATGGTCAACCCTCTTTTTGGAAAACTTTTTGGGAGCATGATAGAACGTAGAATCAATAGTCGGGAAAAAGAGGCAGGCAAAAGGGCAAAAGGGCAAGCGGGTTTCAGACCTAGACATTCTACTATTGATCATTGTGTCACTCTTAGGCATTTGATAGAGAAAATATGGGACAACATGTTGGCAAGTTGACACTTAGGGTGTATATGACTAATTTTGTGTTGTCATTATAGCAACAAAGTCATATGAAGTTTTTGTCAAATAAGTCCACAAACCTTGAAGATCAAAATTTGGCTAAGTATAGAAAACAGAACAGAACAGAGATATACAGTTGATCAGTGCACCAGCGCACGTGGGTACGATCAAGTTAGACTATGCACCTTTATACATAAGCTCTATGATATTCTATTAAGAGTATTCTATACACACATGGTAAGATATAATAGTATGGATAAGTTATAGCAAGTTCAAGTGCCACTAGCAGTTCACAAAACAAAGCATGAAGCCAAATTCAATTTTTGATTAGCATATAATATTTTGTTTTGTAATGGCCATGCGCCTATTGTAACATGTTTGTAATTATGTCTTTAACACTCATGTAAACACGCTTAATCCAATTCATTTGGAAGCGTTGTGTATGTTGTTTTTGGGCTGACTAAAGTCTTGTTTTCGGTCGTGTCTATTTAGGCATGTATATATACTAGACATGCAATTTTGTATTAAGGGTGGAAGTGAAAAATATGCAGAAAAGATATCCAGAAGAATAGTACAAACAAATCAGCATGAGATAGAGCTCTTTGAGAGATTAGAGCATCAACGCATAAACAGAACTGATCAAACAACAGTGTCATTACAACAGTTCATCTTTTTGATATAGTGTATATCTGTTATCTAAAGGTTGTAGCCTTAATCCTATTGGGTAGTGATCTCTAGCAGTGAGTCATTCACCTTTAACAAGGTTTTGTAAAGACTCCTAACAAGGTCATTGTACTTTCATTATAAAGATTGTTCCTAACAGGGCAAAGGAACTCTAACAAGTTCATAAGACTAGTATAATCATTTGTGGGTACTAATTCCCACTGGGTTTTTCCTCTTATCAAGGTTTCCCCATAATCATATCTTGTGTTATGTGTTATTGTGTTATGCTTCATTTTTAATCTATTTGATTTAAGTCTCAAGTTGCTGAAATAAAGATAATTGAAAAACATTGATTCACCCCCCCCCCCTTCTGAGTGTTTCTAACAATTGTTATCAGAGCTCTAGTTCTCTTGAAGAAGGTTTAACCACTTGAGGAGATCATGGATTCAACAGAAGTGAAACATCTGAAAAAAATAATCTTGAAGCAGCCCTTGATGATCTTGACAAATATGAAAAAGAAAATGAAGAACTTAAACTAAAAGTTGATGGCTCCCAAATGCTTATCAAAAAATTAAGAAAAGATCTGAAAGATAGTTCTATAAATGATTTGGGAAAAATGGTCAAAAAGCTAAATGAAGAAAACATGTCTCTGAAGGACAAGATTGAAGATCTAAATGAATAGCTTACAAATAGCCTAACAACTATTGAAGAAAAGACCAAAGAAAGTAAACAATTAGATGAAGAACTTATGCAAGAAAATATGAAGATCTTGGAGTTAGAAATCATCAAGAAAAAGATAGAATCTGAATTGACAGAAGCAAAGAATCGTATTGAAAAACTTCACACAAGTTCTGATCTAATACAATCACAACTCTATGCACAAAAGTTAAAAGGAAATACTACTGGTGTTGAATACAGTGTAGCACAAAATGAAACCAATACAATACAAGAAAGTAAGAAAGTACAAGTAAAATTTACAGAAGTAAAGGTTACTAAGAATCTTGCAAAAGCTACAGAAGAATCATCTAAAGATGAACACAAGATAGTTAACCGAACTTGTTATGCCTATAACAAGCATGGACACTTGGCAAGAGATTGTAAAGAAGTAAGACCATTCAATGGCTATTGTTATTCTTGTAATAAATTTGGTCATAGGGCTATACAATGTAGATCCAGTCAAAGAAATCAATCACAGCAGAACCAAAGAAATGTGACTCAATACAATCAAAAAAATCAACCTCAGAGAAACTATCAAAACATTATATGTTAGATATGTAACTATAATAGACACACAGCCAAGCAATGCAACATGGTAAACAATATCAATAGACCTCCAATCATCTGTCACTCATGTAACAAACCTGGACATATCTCAAGGTTTTTCAAATCCAGAACACAAAGACAAGAAAAGCCTAAAGGATCATTATTTGAAGAATCTGGAGAAGTCAAGTTTGTAAAAGCTACAGAAGATTCAGGTAAAATATGGGTTGAAGTAAAGAAAGGTGATGATGTTAACAAGGTAGTAGATGCATCCATAGTGGACGAAACTTCTACTTCTGGTTAGATGACCCTCATGGTCGTAGGGGGAGCTATTCAAGCTCTAAACCCCTGTGTGGCTGGTATACTCGCCTCTGAGTATGCACTTATGGATTCATGTATTTGGTCACAAGTTGAGATAGTATGCATGGACACACAGCTTGTACTTTGACAAAAGCAAAGATTGAAATTCTCAATGAAAACCGTGTTACGGCAACAAGCATTAAATGCAGTAACTTATATTTAAGTCAGTAAAAGATCTTATATCTTCACTTTGCATTCGAGATTGAGCATTCAGAGAGCACAGGAGGAGTTAGCATTGAAGTCTTGAAGAATAACCGTTGGTTGAATAGGAAAATGAGTTGAAGTTCAAACGGAACCCTAGCACAGATGCGTCATTTCAGAACTCCAGCAAAACACTACTTAAGAAATCAACAAGTATGGAAACCCCTGTAGTCTTTGACATCACCGAAAGGAAAAGATTCGTGTTTAAAAACCATCCATTCAAGTCAGTGCTAAATGATGTAGAAGGGGCATTCTCCAAGACTCTGTTAGGAGTCGTGCATGTAGAGGACATTCGCCCTTACATCTATTGTAAGGAGTCTGTGGGTGACAACAGCATAACAGTGCTCATGGCATCAATGATGAAACCGGATTACTCATTCAAGGATGAATACTAACATCTCACTGATAACCCTATTTTTGAATATACAAATGTGCATGAGTTTTATGAACCAGAATGGGTTAAAATTCTACTTAGTAGGATTCATGATGATCTATTTTGGATTGGTGAAGTTCTTGTCCGCATTACTACTGACCTCATTCATGAGATGACCGGACTCTCTAAGGTTGGACTTGTGCTTCCTACTGGAAAGGATGTAAAGAAAAAGGTTGATCATGCATGCTTATCTAGAATGATAGGCGCGGGAAGACTGTTGATCCCATTGTGGAAGAAGACATCAAACTCCTCACCATGATACTTGGTTACAAGTTTCAGCGCGCAATCAGACTTAATAGTGTATCCGCGGCTACAGTTCTGGAAGCAATAAGAATGGAAAGAGATAACACACAATTTAATCTTTGTGACATATTGCGCAGACAACTAATTGAGAACATTAAAGCTATCAAGCATGACAGGAGCAAAATATTCAGATTTGGCTCTTTGATTATCTACTTGTACTTCCACATTGTTGGTAAGGTCTTTAATCTTTACCTCAACAGGAGAAAACCTACTGTGTCTCAAATTTCATTAAAAGCTACATCAGAAAGCAGTGTAAAGGACTCTATGGATATGGAGATCAAGACATTTAAGATCAAGATGCAGAAGAGGTTTCGAATACCGGAGAAGATAGTTGAGAAATACAAGGACACCATATGCTTCATGGTGGAAACTGACTGTACTTGCATGGAAGCAGTTGTGCCAAGAACCAAATGGATTCATCCACTTGGTTATGAAGTAGAAGAACATGTTTTAGAAGGATATGCACAAGTCCTTTTGTCTGCACCTAAAGATCCAAAAGATCTTAGATGGGACACATACAAAGAGAAGACAAATCAAGTTGATTATGTCTTATACAGTGCAGATAATAAGAGGAAGGCATCAAGGATTACATCATACATCCTGAAAGTTCATGGTGCCACACAAGAAGACCTAGATAAAGCTAGGGAAGCTAAAATTGCAAGAGAGCTTAAACAAACACCTGCAAAAGTCAAGATAGAGAAATCAGATGATATCCACAAGAAGAAAAAGAAGAAGTCTGATGAAGGTACATTTGCGCCCTCTACTACTATTGACCTGGAATCCTCTCCACCTTTGGTACCAAGCAAATTGACTAGAAGAAGGAAGCAAGTTCCCACAAGCCACCCATCCTCAAGCACGACACGGAGCAAAGTAAAGAATACTCAAGCCCCTCCCGAGGTAGGATTCAGACCTAGTCTTGAGATCTTAGGGAACAAAAACATTAATGAAGGAAGACTAGATTCAATTACAAATGTCTATGACAAGTACCAAGAGATAGATAAATCATAAATACATTCTATGATTGTCTCTCATATGATCAAGTTTAAAAGGTCAGTTTTGGAACTCAAAACAGTCATTCTAGAAAAAAGTATGGAACATACTAGACCTATTGAAAAGGCAAGCAATAGAAGAAGATATGAGGATTAGAGAAGAAACATTAGACAGTCTTCTCCCTGTTTCCTCACATGATGAGAAGACAATACTGTTAGATTTGGTAAAACCTCATCTTAGAACCAAAACAAGAACTCTTCACATTATGAACAAAGAGTATGAGTTGGTTGGCAAAGAGACTGAAAGAGCATTCGAGCAAGTGTTTTTGGACAGACACATGTATCCATCAATGATGCCTACAGCTAAAGTGACTCAAGTTCCTTCTAAACAAGAAAAAGAACCAAAGACTCTTAATGTACCTATGACAGGTCCCCAGGATTTTGCGCCCAAAGTTCCATCACCCTCTGACACAGTCAAAGATTCAGATGAAACCATTGTGATCAATGATGTTAAGATAACAATGACAGCTTCAGATAATGACTTAAACAAATTTGAAAAAGCATTTGTTAGCATTGAAGAAGCAGAGAAGGTATGCATTGATAATACTCCTTTGCAGCAAGATGAAGTTATTTCCAAAGATTCAACAGATTTGAATATTGAGGAAGATAATCAATCCAATGAACCACCCTCTATGGAGCTCCCAGTGAAAAGTGAATGTATGAATATTAGTCAAAATACCATATTCACTCCATCTATCAAACCATCAGTATCATTGTTGTCAAGCTTGACCCCTGACTCAGCAAACCTAGATGCATAGGGAGAAGAAGACTTGATCAAAATCAGTGTACTAGCTATGGAGAAAGCCAAAGAGAAACAAGTTATGAGAAATCCTCTCTTTCTTGAATCAGTAAACATTTTGAATAACCTAGTGCCAACAGAGAAGAAATTGGCAAATATTCAGTCAGTGGATGATGTTAACAGCATCTTGACTTGCTTCAAAGCAAACTTCACAAGTTTAATAGATTCAGCTACTAAAACTGCAGAAAATGAGTACGAAAAGGGAAGATTAGATGAAATGATCAATAACTTCTCATTAGATCTCAACTCATTGAAGATTGGTCAAACAATTCTGAAAGAGTTAGCAACAAAAGGCAGGAAGGTGATAGCCAACTGTATGGACAGAGGAAATTTCACTTTTGAGCACGTCAAGAAGATTGAGGAAGCAGACATCTTGGTTGAAAACATCAGGAAATCAATTGAAACATCCTCCCAAGACATCAACATCTATCAAGGGCAAATACACAAGATTGAAAAAGCTAAGATAGAGATCAGCAAGATAAGGCCTAGGCAAACCCAACCAAGAAATGCACTTGCACCCTCCTTAGCTGTATTAAATGAGAACATCAAACAGATAGATGCAACTATTGTCACATATGATCAAGGCCCCTGCATGGATCTGACAAAAATGGAGAATCTTACATATGCATTATGCGCCCATCTTCAGACTATTGATGCACTCAAGGCATTCTGGTAGCAAGAAATCAAGAATCTTCAAATTGCATACCCAGATGTATACTTGAAGTAAGTACTTAGGGACTTTACTTTTTGGCACCTTTGTCATTAATGTCAAACGGGGAGTAGTGTATATAAAGGAGTATGTAAAATATAGCCGAAAGTATGATGTATTGTACAGTAAACTTACAGTTTTTGTTGCTAAGTTAAAGTATATGTAACTTGGCCACATTCCTTTGTTGTCATTAATGACAAAGGGGGAGATTGTTGGCAAATTGACACTCAGGGTGTATATGACTAATTTTGTGTTGTCATTATTGCAATTAAGTCATATGAAGTTTTTGTCAAGTAAGTTCACAAACCTTGAAGATCAAAATTTGGCCAAGTATAGAAAACAGAACATAACAGAGATATACAGTTGATCAGTGCACTAGTGCACGTGCGTACGATCGAGTCAGACTATGCGCCTTTATACATAAGCTCTATGATATGCTATTAATCTTATTCTATACACACATGGTAAGATATAATAGTACGGATAAGTTACAGCAAGTTCAAGTGCCACTAGCAGTTCAGAAAATAGAGCATGAAGCCGACTTCAATTTTTTATTAGCGTATAATATTTTGTTTTGTAATGGCCATGCGCTTATTGTAACATGTTTGTAATTATGTCTTTAACAGTCATGTAAACACGCTTAATCCAATTCATTTGGAAGCGTTGTGTATGTTTTTTTTGGGCTGACTAAAGCCTTGTTTTCGGTCACGTCTATTCAGGCATGTATATATACTAGACATGCAATTTTGTATTAAGGGTGGAAGTGAAAAATATGCAGAAAAGATATCCATAAGAACAATACACACAAATCAATATAAGATAGAGCTCTTTGAGAGATTAGAGCATCAGCGCATAAACGGAACTGATCAGACAACAGTGTCATTACAACAGTTCATCTTTTTGATATAGTGTATATCTGGTATCTGAAGGTTATAGCCTTCATCCTATTGGGCAGTGAGCTCTGGCAGTGAGTCATTCACCTTTAACAAGGTTTTGTAAAGACTCCCAACAGGATCATTGTACTTGCATTGTAAAGACTGCTCCTAACAGGGCAAAGGAACTTTAACAAGTTCATAAGACTAGTACAATCATTTGTGGGTACTAATTCCCACCGGGGTTTTCCTCTGATCAAGGTTTCTCCGTAATCATATCTTGTGTTATGTGTTATTGTGTTATGCTTCATTTGTAATCTATTTGATTTAAGTTTCAAGTTGTTGAAATAAAAATAATTAACAAACACTGATTCACCCCCCCTCCCCCCCCCCTTCTCACTGCTTCTCACACAACCAAGGGGAGAAGCTTATTCATGTTTTGTGGACTTCAAGAAAGCCTTTGATACGGTACCTGGAGACAAGCTATGGAACAGAATGGGAGAATAAGGCAATCTGAATGTGTATAGAGCAGCAGTACATAGACTTTATGAGAGAGTCAGTGCCAAAATGAGAACTAAAGACGGTATGTCTAAGTGCTTCGGTAGTGACATCGGTGTGAACCAAGGGTGCCTGTTATCCCCACTTTGTTTGGTTTATATATTGATAAACTTGAACCTTGGTTAGATAGAATTGACAATGAGGGGGGTCCATTTGGTGGGGTATGTGGTGAAGCTTCTTTTATACGTCGAGGATCTTATCTTAATATCAAAAACGACCCAGGGATTAAGAGAACATTTAGTGGCTCTAGAATGCTTTTTTCAAGAAGTGGAGATGTAGGTGAACATTACTAAGACTTAAAATCATGATTTTTTCTTTGAAAAGAAAGGAGAAACATATTGATTTTCTTTTCGAAGGCAACCTGTTAGAGCTCGTGAAAGAATACAAATATTCGGTGATCGGCTTCCATTATAGGCTCAGTTGGGAGACTTGTAGAGAAAAAAGGATACAAGGAGATTGGAAATCGCTCTATCTTCTTCAAAATAGATGAAGAAATGTCAAGCTTTGGGATTGGAAAACTAAGAAAACTCTTTTCGGCTTGCTAGTCACATTGGTTGTTCTTTACGACTGCGAGGATTGGGGGCAACATGACAAAGTGCGGATAGAGACAGTTAGAGAAGATTCAGAAGCACTTAATCACTAACAATATCAAGGTCAAAGCCTCGGTGCCTTATGAAATTCTATTAGAGGAAGCCAACATTTTCTCATTGGAGGCAACAATAAAAACTCAGTTAACAAGTTATTTAAAGAAACTTGAAAACATGGATAACAAACGATGGCCCAAAAATTGTGATGGAAGAAGGTTTGGCTTGCAAGAGGAAGGTTTGGCATGCAAGAAGAAGGCTTGGATGAAACAAAACATAAAGTGGTTGAGGAGGTGGACCATCATTCTACATGATTGTTCGAATACCAATATGGAAATAAAGAAGTTTGTCATGGGTAAATTTCAAACTATCATGTGGTCTAATAACATGGGTCGAAAAAAGACACATTATATAGAAGTGTTCAACCCCTCCCGTGAACATGGGGATAAGGCTTACCTAGGGGAAGCTATTAAGGGTAAACCTAGAGTGTTGGTGGCTCAGCCAAGGACAAGCTCGCATCATCTCAGATGTGAGACAAGTAGATGGAAAAGGCCCAAAGAGGAGTGGCAGGAGAGGATTTGCAAGTTATGCCAAAAAGGTGTGATTGAGATTGAATGACACTTTCTCTTCAAGTGCATGGCATATGATGACATTCGAGCTCAGTACGGGGATATCCTGATGGCTGGCAGCATGCACAATTTATTTGAGGACGATAAGATCAAATAGACAACTAGTTTGATTGTCAAGATTCACAGCAGGAGATCAGATATGGAAAAGACTATGAAGTTAGTTTAGGGTTGTGTTTCGTGGTCCCTTAGATTGATGGTCTCGTGGACATCATTAAAAATCTTCAATTCAATTCTATTAGGTTGGGTCCCATGGAGGGGGGCTTCCTTAAAAATAGAGTTGTGGCCACTGAGATTTTTAGGAGTATTTGAAGGTGAGCAGTCCCATGAATTTTATAAAATGTTTCATCTTAAAGATTTCAGCTACTAAATTTAAGGATGTTGGGCAGATTTTAAATTTAAAATATTTAAAAATAAAAAATAATTAAACTTTGTTTTCGTTCTAAATTTTATTTTTTGTGGGAAACAAATGAGCAAATTGTTGACACGTGGTAGAAAGTTTTCCTAAGCTGGTGGGGCTATTTCCAACCCCACCCCATTTTCACCCCCTCAAATTTAGAGGCCTAAAAAGTAGGGGCTCCTATTTTGGAGGAAAAGATTCCAAATAATTCTTAGCCCCAAAAAATATTTCTCATAAGACCTCCCTTTCCTAAAAATAGAGCCCAAGCCCCTCTCATCAGACCCCTGCCTTAGTGTGCCTAACATCTTACTTCAAGTCGTCCTTTCAATATGTGAGATATTCATCTCCTCGTACCCAACCTTTGGTGTGTATACTTAGGTCTTGTTGCATCTACAACCTTCTCGATGTATGTTCTTGGTGTTAGAAGTTTTGAAGTCATGTCACGTTCTTCATATGTTGTCCTTTGCGAATATAGGTGGTTGTAGTAGTGACACAGTCCCTACTTGGTTTAGCCATCGTGGGCGCTTGGTCACATAATTGGTGAAGTCTTCCCCTTGTATTTTCCTTCTTGGTGTGCTTTGACCATGGGTATGGTACTGAAATGATATGGTACTTTGTTGTCTTGTTTTGAAGTGTCGTCATGGGATGTTGTAACATTTCTAGTGCTTTAGAGTGCGATTCTAATTTGTATCACAAGTGCATCGTGAAAAATTCGTTGGTCCAAGTTTTGTCCGCTAATGTCTTCATGTAAAAATTAGGGCATTACAATATTTGGATGTTGTGATGATTACTCCCAAAGTCGAAAGAAAATTTTGGAAGCACAAAGTAAGCTACAAAATTATCATTTTTTTAATTTTCATTTGGTTTCATTTGCTAGAAGAAAAATACCTAGAACTTATTCTGATCTTAAAATTTCAAATCCATCAGAACATAAAAAATTTGGAATAATTGGAGACAATAAATAAAAATATACTTTATGAACTTCATCGATAGAATGTTGCAACGGCTATGGGTGAGATGGTGGACTTTGTTATCAATAACCATGAAGTCCAGCAGAAATGACTGTGGTAAAAGTGAGGTATTATGGCAATGATGGCCAGGTTTTCATGTCAGACCATTAAAGTACTATTCTGGGCCAAAAAATACATATAGGTAGTAATTTAACCTGCTAGGGGACTAAGCCCCTAGTTTTGTCCCACACCTGAAGGACTTGTAACATCCTCGTTCAATTGAAAATCAAAACTACTGAAAGTGGGAAAAATTTACATGAGAAATCTAACAACACTCTCCTTTCCCTTAACAGCAACCTCCATTCTTCCTAAGACAATCTAACTTCAACATTTAATCAAATTACACAGCTTAAAACATAATTCTAAGATAAAGTTCGAGTAAAGTAGATAAATCACGGAAAAAAATCAAGAATCACAATTTCCATCCTATAGGCTGATTTCATACATATAAGTTGACATTATCTTGCGAGTTGAGATCCAATTATCATGCTATAACCCAAAAAATAGTAGAACAAGGACCTAATCTAGAGAATTATTTCCACAGTGATATTATTTTGCTTTCTAACTAGTGACTAGTGGTGAAACCTATAGACACAAGCGAATAAACCGTGGTAATGTTTTAGCATCATCAATCTTCTTCGATATATGATATATAAGATGATTGACAATTTAGTATCAATAAAGATATTTAAACCTTATCAGAGATGTATGATCTGTGAAGGGTCCATCTTCTCTACTTTAAGAAAAAGAATATCATAAAGCATGTGAACAGGACACCCATCACTAAAATTTCAGATTATGAAAGTAAACTCTGCCCCTGATAGACATATACTGATCATCATTACTTCCTAATTTTCTACAAACTAGAAAAGTATCTCTGAGAATCATAATATCGGTCCAATACAACGTTAAAGATAGGGTGTATGGGTTCCAGCAAGTTGTTAAACGGACCCAGCACTGCTGCAGGAGGGGGAGGAGTCCCAATTCGATGTGACCAACTGTACTGGGCAGTAGACAAACCACTAAGACAATAGCAAGTATGATAATAATCACGAGATTTTCCAGGCTTGTCTCGTAAACCTCCATCAGGAACCTGCAACACAAAAAGCAAGTTGTGATCACAGTCAAAAACCTTGCCCAGTTCTAGCGAGCCAGGGAATAAAAGCCAGATCAAGTAGGCATGCTGATGATTAAAACAATATAGCAATGCTGAATTTCAATAAATATATTCACTATCATGCTTCAATTTGAGAAGTCAAGAAGACTCTTTCCACTACACCAATATCTATGTTTACTAACCAACAATTGAAAACACTTAACTGTGGGATCGTAATTGCAAAGCTTGAATTTGTTTAAGACATCTGTAGATATGCTGATTCAATAACCTTTTTTTATGGTATCTATGCATGACGGTGAGAGGGAAGGCATGCATTTAAACATTTTGGTCTAACATTCATACAATCTTCTCAACTGTAGGAAGGGTGCAAGAAACACAATATGACAAGTCACGTGAAAAATGATGGATGTTCAAGTCAGAAATCTAGGGAAAAGGTACATTCATAATTTGGACAAATAACACATCTAATAATCAGTTTGAGTGTAAGGGCTCTTTTGCTCCATCCCAATCCATTTGGATCACATGATCCAAAAATAACATCAATCAAACTACAATCTTTATTGTTTTCTGTTCACATTTATGTAAAACATTACGAGATTGTTGCAGGAAGGTAAGCAGAGGGAATTACGATAGATGTGAATAACTAGACCAGGTGACATGGATAGAGAAACCAATCGAAAATGTTTGCAGCAGCCAATAATGTTTCATATCTTTGTTTAACCAAATTAATGGGAGAGGGATAGACGGGGGCATGTGATCAAGGTATGGGGGCAATATAGATACTACTCAAAAATTGAGGGAGCGTGAGGGTTTAGGTCAGGATATATGTACTGAACCTTTTTGGAAACTATGCAAAATTAACTAAACATTTTTTATTGATTAATTTGTCTTAAATTATACTAGGCAAATAATATTTAATTAATAAGTATTCTAATGAAGTGATTTTTTGGGTGAAAAGTCACTTTATGGCTTAAATATTAAATGATTATTATTGGGAGTAGCTAAAAGCGGTTGCTGGAAATAAATTATAAAAAGGGAGTATTTTTTGCAAAGGGGAATTCATTCGAGGAAATTTGGAAAATTATCTCAGGAGAGCTTGTTTATGTTCTAGAACTCAAGGACAGAATTTATCAAGAATTGGATGGAAACCCAATTCAGGTTGGAGATATCATCCAGGCATCTCACAAATGATTTATGGATAAGTCTAACAAATTTGCAAAGTACTAGAGGTTTGTCAATGACTTGATTTTTGTTGAAATGATTTTATTATTGGATGGCTGGATTAAGTTTCTACATCATTATTTAATTCATGGTTACTATTAGATGTGTTTGTCCCTATCCAAACTTTCTAACCTCAGACAGAAGAGTTTGTCACTATCCTTGGTTCCATGGACAGATCTGTTTGTCCCTATCCTTGGATAAAAGTACAATGTGGTCAATCCTATTGGAGAAACCTAGTGAGTCTAGTTCCACTATTTCTTGTCATGAGTAGATGTGTATATCCCTACAAATAATTTATGTATTTCATCAACTACTAAATATGGTCATCAAGTATTGTCAATCCACCTATCCACATTTAGATAATGATGTTATATGTGAGGTTGTTAGGAATATTACATCATTGGGTGTCTTGGTTAAGGTTTGTTAGTCTGTCTAACTTTTCTACCCATAATTATTTGTTTTCCCAAGTAAGGGAATTATTTCATAAATTTCCTATAATATAGGATACACAAATCCTTCAGATATGTAATATCTTATTAAATGAACATATGAGGAATATAAGCATATTCTATTTCATGTATAATCTTGTGCAACTTCTATAAACTCTCCCCAAAATCCCTAATAGATACTACAAATATTTCAATATTACTTGGTAAAATGTGACAAGTTTGCAATAGGTGTGACGGGAATTATAGATTTAATCCACACATAATAATACAAACATGAGATTAGAATCTTTCCTTCATACCACTCTACAGAAGCAATAGGTTAATTGATTGTACTATGAAAAATTGAAGGACTTGAACTCTCTGAACTTGTAAGTGTTGATTTGAACTATCAACCACCTCTCTACATCTATCCTCAACTACATTACCTGGGGACGCATCCCTAGCCATTAAACCCCCTTCCCCATACTCGAAATGGTTCCAAGAGTTGAGGACAGATAGGGGATGCCCGACGCATGCCAGCCCCCTCCTCTTCCAATACTCGATTTTTCAAAATCAACTGGAAACATCCCAAGAACCCGGGGATATCAATAATTTTTTTTGGGGACAACCATATGTTATGGGGAAGGCCGAGGACACCTTAGTCGTCCCTCAATTGTCCTTGGGAAAGACAGTTGTCCCCGATGGAAATGAGCGGTGGCAACTTAAAAAAACATAATTTTCTTTCAAAATATTGTTTAATTTTTATTTCTTATGTGGGCCTCTCCTCCCAAGTTCACTCTAACATGCATATTGGTTTTCTTTTGGCTCACTAGTTATATTTCTCTAATAGAAAAAAGTAAAGCAGCAACAAAGAGGGTTTGAAGGAAGAGAGCGCAAATCTCTTGCTTGAAGCTTGGAAGAGGTAAGTTACATCCTTCCATTCTTTTGTTTTTCAATTTCTTTCCATAGCTTGAAGTTTGAAAAGTCTGATTTTTTATTTTTATTTTTGCATTTTTCAGTATTCATTGTTCAATCTCAAAGAAAATCAAAATGAGCAGCAATGAGGGTGGTAGTAGTGAGAATGAATTGCAAGTGGGTGATGAAAATAGAGTTGAAATTTTTGAGGCTAGTAGTGGGCAGCAACCTTACTTGTTTAACTGCCCTTCAAGAATCATGAAAAAACATGCAAAGAGCCCTTTAAACAAGAAAAAACCTCTTCTCCAATATGCCATGCCTAGGGATTAAAAGAAAAAAAGTCGGGGCGAGTAGGGTGTGGGATTATCATGTTTGTTTGGATAACTTTAGGGGCAGATACACAAGGGTGAAGTCTCATTTTTTAGGGTATTGCATACCATGGGGTTAAAGCTTGTCTAGATTTAACTGAAGAGGAGAGTATAGAGTGTCATAGGTTGCACATCGAGGCTATAATGAGGAAATAAGGTTTGGCAGTGCTAGCACATTCTTTTGCAAGTGCATAATCATCTAGGCCTATGTCATCCACCATTCGTAGTAGTCCTATTGAGACAAGAGGAAAGGGGAAGAAGAGTGGTGGTAAGAAGGGAGGATCAGATGAAAGTATGTTTAATGTGCAAGCACGGGAAGTTACAGAGTCTTCCATTACCAAATTATTTTTTGCTCGTTCCATCCCATTTCATGTAATTCGTTCCTCTTATTTCAAACAAATGGTGAAAGATATAACCACTATGGGTCCCTTAGTCATAACCCCTAGAGATCATAAGCTACAAACTACCCTCCTAGACAAAGAGCATTCCAAGGTTAATGTGGTGTTGGAGGATATGAGACGGACTTGCATAAGGACAAGCCACTCTATTGTGATGGATGGGTGGACTGATGTTAGACATCGGCCACTCATCAATATCATTGTCACATCCCCTATTGGTTCTTGTTTTCTAAAAGTCGTGGATTATTCAGCGAAGCGTACGGATACAAACTTTCAATTTACCATTTTAAAAGATGCCCTAGAGGAGATTGGGCCTACTAATGTTGTACAGGTGATCACAGATTCAACACGTGTGTGCAAATTAGTTGGTTTGAAGGTAAAGGATGCTCAAAGGCACATCTTTTGGGCCCCTTCTTGTGTTCATGCATTGAAAAACATACAGAAGATAGATTAGGTGAAGCAAGTGGTGGCAGAAGCTAGAGAGTTTCAAATGTTCATTTGCAGCCACCACACACCACTTGCTCTTTTTAGTTCCTTTTAAAGGAGTTCCTCAAACCAATTGAGACAAGGTATGCCACCTACTTCATTTTATTAAATTATTTGAATTTCAATTTATGAAAACATTAGGAAACTAAAATTTTGGAACTTCAAACATTGTTACATGTCTATTGATATTCACTATTCCAATTACATTGAGCCTTATAATTATATGTATTATAGGTATGCCACTTACTTCATCTTGTTGGAGAGGATGCTTGAAGTGTATGAGCCTCTACAATTGATGTTGGTGAATCCAGAGTGGACCCAATGGCCTAATTCAAGTTGTCCTCAAGGAAAATAAGTCAAGCAAAAGATCCTTGATGACAAATGGTGGACCATGGTGAGGTAATAACTAGTAAGTTGCTGATTTTATTTAAAATTAAATATT